>SJYV01021882.1:1204584-1278167 GCA_006410875.1 Neotragus pygmaeus | reverse complement strand
TTTTTTTTTTTTTTTAAACTAGTGAACCGAAAGCACTATTTTTAATATGTATTCAGACAAAACAAGTACCTTTGGCACAGATTACTGTGCAAGTTTCCCAACATGTTTCAGAAGATTCTGAGAGTTGCCTTTCACATTTTACATGAGAATTAATAAATATTACTTGTTCTTCCTTGTTTCTATGACAGCTTTAGAATAAATACCCTGGCACACATATAGATGTAAAGATCATTTTTCATCCATTATTTACAAGAAAGGAGTTTGTTTTTCTTGTTTTAGCTATTTATAAGGTGTCAGTTGCTCAGTTGTGTCCAACTCTGTGACTCCATGGACAGTAGCCTGCCAGGCTTGTCTGTCCGTGAGATTCTCCAGGCAAGAATACCGGAGTGGGTTGCCATTCCTTTCTCCAGCGGATCTTCCTGACCCAGGGATTGAACCTGGGTCTCCCACATTGCAGGCAAATTCTTTACCAGCTCAGATTCTTTACCATCTGAGCCATAAGGAAGCCCCAGCTACTTATTCATGTTTTATGTATTGGACCAGCAACCTAAAACAGTCCACCTATGTAATATACATATTCATATTGTATACTTCATAAGAACTTAAAATTCAATCCAGTGTCCATATGATATAGGTTCAGTCTTTTAGGAATATCCATTCTAGTAGCAGAAAAATACTAATAGTAAGGGGTAATACTTTTAAAGAAAAAGGTCTAGCTAAGAATGGAAGACAGGGGAAAAAGTCAATGACCACGTATCCAAATACTCCTCTCAGCTTTTCCACATGTGGACTGCCTCTATTAGAATGGTCTGGTCATGACCAGTGATAATCCAAGATTAACTCAACAACAAACACTATGCTCATCAGCCTTTGCTGGTATGCTGTGTACCCATAATCAGGTTATCGTATATGCAGAAACCTACATTATGCTTCCATGCATCTCCTGTTCCATACATGCACATCCACTTCACACAAGCATGTGCACACATGAGCACACATGTACAAACACATTCCCTTTTTCTTACCTGATTGGAATGAGTAACAATCAGAGTCCTCTGCTCTGGGAAATTGTGGTAGATGTTGGATATAATTTGAACTGCCACATCTGTTTTTCCTGTACCTGGTGGGCCAACAACCTAAAAAGCAGATGAACATATAGCAAACTACTGAGTTACCACAATGCTAGAAAAATAAAATTTTAAACCTGAAAGATGAAACAAGTTAAAAAATTTGCTGGGTAAGTTCAGTGCAACACGGAGAAAGTAAGAGTTAGTGTACTTGAAGATGAATCAATGGAAATCAGCCATCCTGAATAAAAAGCAAAAAAAAGACCCATGCCTTCATGAATTTATGGGGCAATATTAAAAGGTCTGATATCCTTGAAGTTCTAGAGAAGGGGAAAAGTATACAGTGTAGAGAAGTATTTAAAGAAATAATGGTTGGAAATTTCTCAAATCTGACAAAAGACATAAATCAACAGATTCAAGAAGCTCACTGAAGCATAAACAGGATAATACCAAAGAAATCTAGGACCAGACATATAATAATTAAATGGTTGGAATCCAAAGACCAAAAAAAAAAATCTTAATAGTAACTAGAGAAAAATGATATATTACATATAGCAAAAAGACATTTCAGATGACTGTCCACTTCTCATCAGAACCACAGAAACCAAAAGGAAGTGGAGTCACATTTTTAAAGGGCTGAAAAGAAAACTATCAATGAAAATTCTATGTCCAGGGAAAAATATTTTAAAGAATGAAAATGAATTAGAGATAGTCTCAGATGAAGGAATACAAAGGTAGTTCATTGTTAGCTGATCTGTTCTTCAAATTGGTAAAAGAAATTCTTCAAATAAGGGAAACAACACCAGGGAATTCCACGGTGGTCCAGTGTTTAGGACTGCGCTTCTACTACTGGGGGCCTGGGTTTAATCCCTGGTCAGGGAAGTAAGATCCCACATGCTGCACAGCCAAAAAAAAAAAAAAAAGGCATGCTGCACAGCAAAAAGAAAAAAAAAGGAAATGATACCAGAGGATACTTGAGATATCAGGAATAAAGGATAAATGGTAAATGTAATAGACTATTCTTCTCCTCTGGAGTTCTTTAAAATATGTTTGATGTCTGTAACAAAAAATTTTAATATTGTGTGATAGTATTTTCAATGGATTTGCAGGTACAATATATGACAACTACAACATAAAATGGGAAGGTAAAGGGACTTATGTGGAAGCAAGGATCCTCCATTCAATTTAAGAGGCAATACACTGATTATAAGTAGGCTGTGAAAAGGTTAAGTATGTATATTATAATTCTCTAGAGTAGCCATTAAGAAAAATTATACAAGATATATAAACAAAATAGATAAGTAGAAATGAAACACTATAAACTATCAAAATAACTCAGAAAAGGGCAGGAAAAGGGAAACAGGAGCACACAAAAAGCGAACAATCATAAAAAAAGAAATAATAAAGCGGGAGGCCTAAATCCAAACACATCAATAAGAACATTAAATGTAAATGGACTGAACACACCAATTAAAAGTGGAGACTTCAGAATAGAGGGAAAACGCCATGTCCAAACATATGCTGTCTACAAGAAACTCACTTGAAATATAACAGGTAGGTTAGAAGTGAAAGGACAATAAAAGACGTGTCATGTAAACACTAATCAAAAGAAAGCTGCATTGGCTATATTAATATCAAAGTAGTCTTTAGAGCAAAGAAAGTCACCAGTGAGAAAGACAAATGTTATACATGACGGAAGCATCAATTCACCAATAAGACACAACAACCCTGAAAGGGTACGTACATCTCCATAAAGCTTTAAAACACACGAAGCAAAAACTGACAGAACTAAAAGGAGAAGCAAATTCACAACTGCAGTTGGAGACTTCAACACTCCTCTCTCAAGGACAGAGAAGAACTGAGCAATAGCACAACCAAATGGCATACATAGGACACTCCACTCAAGACAAGAGAGCACATATAATATTCACCAAACGATCATGTTCTGGGCCATAAAACAAATCTTAATAAATTAAAGAAATGAAAATTATAGAAAGTATTCAATATGCTCTCTGACCATAATGGATATAGACCAGGAAATCAGTAACTGGAAGACAACAAGAAAATCTCCAAATACCTGGAAATAAAACACACTTCTAAATCAGTGTCAACAGAACTTTTCTGCAAAGAGCCAGCAAATAAACACTTTATGCATTGTGGCAGCATAAAATGGCTATAGGCAGTACATAAACAAATGGCCATAGCTCAGTTCTAATGAAACATTTTTTATGAACATTGAAATGAGTAGTGTCCAATGACATAAGATGCCACAATTACTTATAAACAATTCAATTGGGTTTCTGTGCTTAAAAATGGAATATACTCTGAAAATCTGAAGCTTCTTCTAGTCTGAATCCATTTAAGAACTAGTAGAATAGTAATTCTCTTACCATAGTTAGCCCAGGCTGCATTCCAGCACGGATGGCCTCTATCTGTGTATGAGTGAACTGAATTGTATTACTGCAAATAAGAGTTGATAAGAAATCGGTTAAACATAAAGATGGATGATGTTAATAAGAATTTAGACAAGGAGAGGTCTGGACATTTGCTCTGTATTTGTCCCTGGTCTCCTAATCTCTTCTTCCTCCCATCTGAGCCCTTTCTGTGGCTGTGCATGTGCAGCAAAAAGTACATAAAGATATACAATTTTAACAAATTTTAAATGCACAGTACAGTATTGTTAACTATAAGCACGATGTTGCACAGATCACATGACTGACCCAGTCTATTCTGAATTACTTTCTTTACCTCTGCCCCTCCACAGACCAATTAAAACTGAATGAATTTTGTGGAAAGAAAAGGCGACGGTTATTTTTCAATATGGTTACCCAAGATATTAACTGGAGTGTCAAATACTGGTTCCCCATCTAATACCAAACATAATGCCACCTTATTACTCCTGACACACATGCACAGGGTAGCTGCTAAACGTACCAAATGGTCATGAAGTAAGAACCTTGGGGTCGCATTCAGGCAGACTGCTAACACTTCTCTTTCATAGTACCTGAAAATGTTTCTTTTTGAAATATTACAGAATGGTCAAAAATGTCTGAACTATTGAGTCAACTAACAGAAGAAAAGTAAAGAGAGTCCAGAAACAGAAGTTTCTTAAAATTTTCAAAGAATCAGAAAAACTTTTAAATATTACAAACCCATGTGAAATAGCAAACTATTATCTATTACTATAATTAGCAGAGGCAGTGAAATTACCGTTTGGGTTGATTGTAAGGATAAGGACCTCTATTAGGAATAACATGAGGTTCAACAATTAAAGTTTTTGCCTCCTCAGTGTCTTCATCTTCCCCGTCTACATCTTTCCGCTTCTTCCCCTTTCCACTTCTTACTGGAAAAGTTATCCTACAAGATCAAAACCTTTGTTTATTTTCACAATTAACAACAATTTGCCAAGTACCTGTCTCATGCATGACATTGTACAGAGGACAGTCATGAGCAAGAATTATTTATGGTTTAAAGGAACTTACTCTCTGCATATAAATTTCAAAAAAGTAGATTTAAAAGCACTGAAATGTGGTTAAGGGTGTTTAAGAAAAAAGCCATCTGATTAAGGGAGAATCAAAGAAGAAACATTTATCTAATTTTTTTTCCTATGGGAAATAACTTTTTTTAAACTGGGATAATATTCATATAAAAGTCACCATTTTAAGAGGTTCAATTCAATAGGTTTTAGTACATTCACAAGGTTGTACAGTCATCACTACTCTCTAAAGCCAGAATATTTTGATCACTCCAAAGGAAACTCCATGTCAATTAAGCAGTCACTCCGTATTCCAACTCAAACCTAGCCTCTGGCAGTCTTTCTGTCTTTATATCAGACAATTCGGTCATTTTGTGTAAACGGAATCATACAGTATTTGTTCTCTTCTGTCTAGCTTCTTTCACTTAGCATAATGTTTACAAAAGAAAATTTATATACTTACAGCATATACACTCTAAAGTGCTTTACACATTGTCCTTCATTTATTTAATCAGAAAAGGCTTTATGGGAAAGATAGTATCTGAAATGAATTTCAAAAGACATTCCAGGAAGAAACAAACATCCAGTTCTACAGAAGTTTGGGATACAGTAGAGAAAACAAGGCTAGAGAGGAAGACTGGCACCGGGTTATGACACCTCTGGAATACTGAGCCTTTAAGGCAGAAGCTCTTAGCCTGGGGCCAGGGATACCCCAGGAAGCAACTCCCCATAGGTACCTGGTGGAGAGTCAATGAAAACTCTTAAGATTAAACTAAAAAGTTAATTCCCTATTTGTACTTTTCCCAGTCTTTGTTCACATTCTGAAAAAAATTTAAAAAAAGCTAAGAACCAAAGAAGCTAAGAGGTCAGTTTTCAGTCAGACAATGGAATGACTCTAGCAGTAGACATCATATAATGGATTTAAGAAAGGAGACAAGGGGGAGAAAGACACAACCATTACAAAGACTGAAAGTGCTGAGGGTTTAGAGACGGAGCCATCACGACTGACATTTGAAAATGTATCCTTAAGGCAGAATCTGTAAGACACAGCAGGAGTTACGGGAATAGAAAGGTTAAAAAATAAAGCTGAGATTTCAAGTTGATTGTGCCATTAACAAGATTAGAGACGTATGGAGGAAGCCTAGGTTTGAGAATTTAAAAGGGTACATGTTTTTAATATGTATAATTATTATATTTATATTTAATGGTTAATTAAAAGCTATATGTTTTAATTTGCAACTAAGAAAGTAATTAAACCCTTTGCTAACATCCCAGGTACGCCTAGTGCTTTGCCACTAATTCATATGGTGGAATTCACGAAGCATTCAGTACTTCAGCTACTCTGTTCTTTTTACTTAAACTAATCCAAAGCACCTTTAATTTTGAGTATAACAATATTATTAATATTTAAAATTGTGAAAGCAAATAGGGTCAAAAGAAGAATTTTTTCCTAAAAAGCAAGAGTTCAAAATCACATGGCTCTTTATATTAATTAGGACTTATTTCTTCAGTCAAAGGCTACAAATATATCAATATAATATTCTTCAAACTGATCCCTTGTAAGACAAAGGCTACTTTTACTGTGGTCTTACAATAGCTTCTACACAAAGAATTAGAAATAGAGTCTAATGAAATAAATTTATCCCAGTGATTATATGGGGAAGGTGAAAACTACCCAAACAGAATCTAGATATGATACTTAAAACTTACTTTAGCTACAGTCCTGATGGCCTCACTCATAGAATGACTACAGAAAGCTTGGAAAGGTGTATATCCAGCTTTGACTTTACCTGAAAGGGGGTATCTGTAGAGCTGGGTCATCCACAGTCACTTTAACATTATGACCAGGAAAGCTGGTTTTTAAATGTTCAATGGAGAGAAATGTATCATTGAAATCAAGGGTGGCGATCTGATTGGGCATTTTGGAATAATGTGCACTACTTGGATCCCCATAACCTAAAATGATGTCATGCAGCCAGTCAGGTACCACACAATCAGTATTCATCAGGTTCCGGATAGTCTCCAGCACAGCCTGTCAGTAAGACGACAAAAACCGATTTGTCAAAAAGACATCTCAAACATTTGCACTTCAAAGGAATGTAGAGCTGGCTGCACTAATCCAGAATTCCCAAGTGTTTCAGGCAAGAAGCTATTTTCTGCTGACAGGTGCTTGGCTAGACTGAATCAACAGCTATATTTCCAGCTGATACCATACACTGCGTTAAACAAAAGACCAAACTTAGCAAGAACAGTTTATCCATTAGGAGATCATTTAGACAGAATATCATAGATGAGTTTACCACTTGACTTCTGTTGGGTAGGATGAAAATCTGATCAGGTCTACACAATAGCAAGAAAAGAAAACTTTATAGAACAAACACTTGAAAAAAATGTTTCCTCTTAGAAATTACTGGAGTTTCCTCCACCTTACAGCCTATAGTTCCTCCTTACAACCGGAAGAACATTAATATATGCCTTGATTGTGAAACACACAATTTAGCAATACTAAAATTAGCACTGCTAGAGATAAGAAATAACAAATGAACAATGATAAAAATGAAATGTATAAATTTCAGAATGAAAGAATTAGGACTACAATAAGAGGTCCCTATAATAGTTAATACATACATTTTCAAAAGTAATTACTAGAAGCCAAGGCAGATTGTTACGACTTTCCAATAATTATTTTAACAAAGTGATCTATGCAACATACGAAAATCAGGTTAGGCAATTAATTTCAAAGAATAACAAAACCAGACATTTTTATATTATAATGCTATACATCCAACAAGATAATGAAATAACAAGATAGTGTATGTTAATCTCACTTCTATTATGTTATTTTCTTGCACTAATCTCTAAATCTAAAATTCTTAGTCTCATCAAAAGACAAAATAAGATTTAGCAAGTAAATTTATTTTATATTTAACCTATAAGAATTTAAGAGATTTGTTTAAAATCAAAACAAAAGCAGTGATCACTATTTTAAATCTTTTTAAACCTAGTATCTATGTAGTTATGTCTTAAAAGTTATTCAAATGAAGACAGAGTACTTTTAATTATATAGGCCACAAATTACCTTAAAGTTATTTTCCTTTGGTTTTCTTCTCATTATTACATTGAAAGTTTCATACACATCTTCTGCTCCATTTTGTATAGTATTGGTCATATCTTGTTGATACTGATTTGGATCCAAAAACACTCTAAAAGTTCTTGATTCTCCTCTAAGACTGGGTCTGGGTTCAGGTCCTAGACATTTTTTTTTTAAAGTTTGTTACATGAAATATATGTTTCAAATATCAAAGTAAGTTAGCAGTATTCCTTTTCTAGAAATGATGAGTAAACTATTCAGACTTAACTGCAAGCCATTCCTCCAACTAGAATGACTTCCACTCATCCATTTCAAATTCCAAGCTGAAAAGATTTTCTCCTTTCTCTAAACTGTTACTATTTCTTCCCAGAACAATTGTGTGATGTTTATGGTACAATGCCATGAACTGCAATTATTTGTGTATGCCTTCAACTAGAATAGGTGCCTTACAAGTCAAAGAACTTTACTTGGGTCAGTTACTCGTAGCTCCTTCTCTGTGTGCATGTTAGTTGCTCAGTTGTGTCCAGCTCTTCTTGAGACCCCATGGACTGTAGCCCGCGAGGCTCCTCTTGCAGGCAAGAATACGGGAGTGGGTTGCCATTTCCTTCTCCAGGGGATCTTCCTGACCCAGTGATAGAACCTGGGTTTCCTCCACTGCAGGCGCATTCTTTACCAACTGAGCCACCAAGGAAGCCCCAAGGAGATGCTTCTAAATAGGGTTATGCTGGCATCTCGGGCAAGAGAATTCCTTCCAGAAGACAGTTCTGCTGAGGCACTTATCCCTGGCCCCACCCATCAAACATTAATAGCTGACCATCCCTTCCCTGCCCGAGTCATATGACATCATAGATACCACTATGCATTTTAAATCACAGGAGAGTGTGGTTTCCATTTATGAACCACTGCTATCATGGATCAGATCAGTGAAACTTAAAAAGGAAAAATTAGGAAAATATACCAGGGAACAACTATAGGAGGTATTCAGAGGTTTTTAAAAGCAATAAAGTATCATAAAAAGAAGAGTTTTAAATATAGGCAATTTCAAGAGTCTGTCCAAAATCTAATACAGTAGTCTAGAAACCATATTATTTCTCTCTAAAACCGGGTGGTAGGTACCCTGCACACTTCTATATATGTAATCCTTTGTGCTGATTTAGTATATAAAACAACTAAAAAATTACCTAGGCCGCAAAAAGGCAAAGAAATTTATCATTATGTACACATAGTCTTTCAAAAATAAAGATCATCATACCGTCTTCAATGACACGCCCTTTATCATCTAGCATGCCCTGGATTTCACAGCCTCTGACATAAACTAGGCCAACCTGCTCAATAAAAGGTCTTCTTCGGTCAAACTTGGTACCATAAGGTTTTGTGGGACGCACAGTAATTAAAAAGCACACATCATGCTTCCGAAGCCCTAGTAAAACAAAACACATTTTCACTTATTAGAATGCTGTTGCTTTCTGTCTTCCATTGGTAAATTCTCTTCCTTTTATCTTTGGAAAAGATATAAAAAACATTTAAAATATCAGAGATGATCAATGATTATATTTATTTTGTAATACAATCATAGATTTCCTATACCTTTACTACTCAATGTTTGAAACAATAATTAAATAAAAATTTCTCTTTATATTAAAATAAGAAAATTTATGCCATATATACATTACTGAATTAGTCCTCTAGATCACGTTACAACTCCAAAATTAGATGCTTGTCATCTTTCTTATTTCTAATATTCTTAATAAGTAACAAAAAATATGGTTGGCATCTATATCATATTTAGCAGGTTTCTAACATCAGTTTAAACTATCCATCAGTGTCATTTCAACAATAGTCTAACTGCATTTCACCAGAACAGGTCAACTCTAGAATAATTCATCAAGGCCCGAAAACATTGTTTACAGACAGCATCTTGAGGAGACAGCCAAATATATGTCGCTTCAGTTGGCAAATACTGAAATTTTCATAAGCAAATGTCAAGAAACAGGAGACTTGTGCCAAAGTCCATAGTTTCCCATTCATTAGCTCAAATAATGGATTAAATAAGATTCCCAGCTCTATTAAAAGCAGACATACTGGAAGATGAGGGATTTTTATTTAGACCACACAGCATGTAATGTTACATATCATTTTTTTCTCATTCATTTTTTATTAGTTATTGTGTAGTATGAATGCAAATTTAAACATTTTGCTTACTCATAACCTTGGTAACAAGATAAACAACTCAATCAAATCAGCAAATGTGAGTGTGGCTAACAGTATTAGCACCATTCTGGTGGTTTCAATATAGAATGTGGTTCAAGTGTGCTAGAAATAACAACTAACTCATAATAATGAATTGATCGCTTATTTCTCAACAAATTCTAGGCAATGAAGCAGGAGAACAGTGAAAATGAAGGGGAAATGATCTACTATGTGAATGGTACTGCCTATATAACTTCTGATACATACAACTCATTCAAACCTCCAAGTCTTAGAGTCAAAGAACTGGGCCTGAGAAGTATTTTTGTCCCTACCAATGTCACTTTTTGGCATCACAGAGGGATACTGTGGGATGTCTCAGTCCACATTAAAAATACTTGTATTACAATAATCTCAACTCTTTCAACCATTTGCATTTACTCCATCCTGGCTCTGTCTTCTAGATATTTCAGTTTCATTAATTCTGTTTCTGTAATTTTAAATGGGGTAATGGAGAAGATAATGATGTGATTTTCATACTTTCTTAAACAGACAACAATCTTTTATAGTATTTAGTTTCATTTCCGCAAAACTTTTGTTGTTTATAGGACAATGCTCATTACTGTTTACAGAGCTTCTGTCTCATTGTTTATTTGGTTGCTCTATCTGGAACCAATAAAGGGCCTGCATTTTGGTTCCGGCTCCCCATAAAATACTCTTCTACCCACCATGCCCCTGACTGGGGTCCCAACTCCCAGGCCACAGACAGATACCACCTGAGCTCCGCCTCCTGCCAGATCAGCATTAGACTCTCATAGGAGTGTGAACCTCACTACGGTACATGCTCCTTATGAGAATCTAATGCCTGATGATCTGATTCTGAATTATGGTGAGTCATGTAATTATCTCACTATATATCAGAGTGTAATAATAATAGGAATAAAGTATACAATAAATGTTATGCATTCGAATCATCCCAAAACCATCTCCCTACTCCCATTCATGGAAAACTGTCTTCCACGAAACCTGTCTCTGGTGCCTAAAAGATTGGGGACCGCTGCCCCAAATAAATCTCTCATCCCACAATACCTTATTGTTTCCTATCCTGCCCATCAAAATTTACCCATTCTATTTCTCATCTGCCAGAGGTCCATTAAAATAAAAAAATAAGATGACTTGATGGGCTTCTGATTAGCAGTCTCCAAAGTAATGGAAGTAAGGAGTTCCCAAGGGGTTTGGGGTAAAGAACCTCTTTTCCCCTTTAACATCATCATGAGAGCTTGTCCTTATATCTCTACGAAGGGTCTTTGCTTTCCCCCAAGTTTTATTTCCAGGCATATCACTAGTACTTCTAGGAGTGGCCAATAAGTTACTTCAGTTCATTACCCACTATGTAAAACAGTATTTATCTTAATACCTCCTCAAGCTCTAAGGAGCAATAAATGTAAGACCTTACTCAGCAACTGAATGCCTCTCTCACAATTCAGCAATAACAAAAGTATACATTATTTTAGACGTGTAATGTGCCAGATTGGAATAGTTTTGAGGGATACAGGAGTCGTAAAAACAGTCTGTCACAAACTCTACCCACTACAGTGGCCATTTGTTAAATATCTGGCCAGCTTTGTTGCTGGATTCCTTCAAAATTATTTGACAAATGTATCATACAGTCACTGAGGTTATAAACAGCTATATCGAGAGCAGTAATTTCTAAAAACTGATCCATGAAGGGACTATCCTTTTCCTTCCAGCATGCCACAAAGGTAGAAGGAGATAAAGCCCACCAGCTCCCGTTTCTCATAACAGGGTAGTAAGAGCTGTCACAGACAGCTGGGAATAGAAAAGTGTCAATTTAAATCCACTTACGAGCCCTTTCTGACACATTTTAACATTTAAAATGCTCTCCTCTCGGCTCTGCCAACTGCAATTTTTAAAACGCTCTGATATACGTGCTATTTAATGCTTTTTGGTAAAGTATTAAGGTATTTCATTATTATTCTGTATGATCCTTGGTGTTTCTACTTGTAATAATTATAAATCAATTGTCATTTTTTAAGCCAAACTTTTTAAAGATAAAATTTAATACACTGAAAAGGGCAATATTTAGTATAGGTGTTTTTTGTTAAGGCTGTAAGCAAAAGTCTATAAAGCAAAAGACAACAGATAACGACTTCTTGAAATACAAAATTACCTTCCCACTCATCTTTGATGTGATCTCTGACATTGAGATTGATGGTAACATCCGCACGAACTCGGGTCGGCCAGTTTTCACCTATGTTGGGTTTGGCAACCTCAACCACCGTGAACGCCACAATGGGCTGGGCCATGCGTGCCCAACCGCCAAACACTGCACCGCCGTACTCGGACTGCCTAGAAGCAGGGGCAGACGATCACTCAAATGAAATGACTCTGCCCACCTTTCAGACAAGTTAAACTAGCAACTGAAAATACATGTTCAGCTAGTATTTAAGCCCTAAAAATAATACGGAAATCTTATTCCTAAACTTAAGAAAAACTTATAATTTATATATGTAAGAGCTGAGCCATTTTGTTAAAGAATAAAATTATCCAGCTTTCAGTTTTATATTTTTGACCTTTCTCCCTCTTCAGATAGTTCCTCAGTTGTATCCAACTCTTTGTGATCCCATGGACTGTGGCCTGGCAGGTTCCTCTGTCCATGGAATTCTCCAGGCAAGAGTACTGGAATGGGTAGCCATTTTCTTCTCTAAGGGATCTTTCTAATCCAGGGATTAAACCCAGGTCTCCCGCACTGTAGGCAGATTCTTTAACATCTGAGCGAATAGGGAGTATTTCTAAAAGTTGTTTCAAAAATGTTTTAGAATAATTAGACTTAAAAAAAACTAAAGATAAGCAAATGCTATCTATGCAAATGATTTCTTTAGGGGACAATATTGAAGATATTGAAAAGATATTGCCATGAACGGGAGTAATCAAGCTAGGTCTAATAACAAGAACCACTAACATGCAAATACTCATTATTTTTTCTTATACTACTGCTTTAGCTTTTACATTAAATAGCATATCTGGGAAATATGTAATATTAAAAACTGCAGCAACACTCCAATATTGGAAAGTACTACCTAAAATAATATGCTTACCAAGATAAAGAAAATCAATATCCTAAGGCTTTTGTAAATAACAAAAAATTGCAAAACTACATGACATTAAAGAGTGAAACTAATTAAAAATAAAGTTTGCTATTCCAATGACTTGGTTAGTACTGAAACAATTTCTAAAAGGCAATGTGTGCATGTGTTAGTTGCTCAGGTATGTTCAACTTGGCAATCTCACAGACTAGCCCTCCAGGCTCCTGTCTGTGGAATTCTCTAGGCAAGAATATCGGAGTGGATTGCCACTCCCTTCTCCAGGGGATCTTCCAGACTCGGGAACTGAACCTGGGTCTCCTGCATTTCAAGCAGATTCTTTACCATCTGAGCCACCAAGGAAGCCCCTTAAAAAGGCATTACCTTGAGCATAAAAGCTTCTGTAATAATTTTCTATCCCCTTCTCCATTCTTTACAACTTTAATATAACTGATAGACCATAAAATTCATTCATTGTAAATGTGTAATTCAGTAATTTTCAGTAGATTTATAAAGCTGTTCATCCATCACCACAATCCAATTATAGAACATTTTCATCATGCTTTAAAAGATCCCCCTCATCCACTTCAGTCAATCCTGTTCCTACTCCCAAGCAGCCACTAGTCTACTCTCTCCAATTCCTTCCCTCTTTATAAAATCTACCTGCAACACGAGGTATTAAAAAGTGTAGATTTCTGACCCTCATAAGCACATCCTCTGATACTGCTCACAGCCTGAAAGTATGATTAGAACTGCGTAATGAGTAAAAACGCCTCCACTACTTTTCTTCCTTCAAGACATGAAACAGAAAGAAGACCCACCCTTTTAGATCTCATTATTTTTAACAATTTTCAATGATGGGCAGAAAAATAAATTTTTCAAAATTTAGAAAAACTTATTATCAGAAGTTATCTCCAAAAAGACATATGTTCTACTTGTACAAAATAATGTAAGCTAAAAAAATTACTTTATTAATAAACCAGAAGAACTGTAAGTATTTATTGCTTTATTTGGGATTTAAGTAAAGTATAAGTGCATTCTACTTGATGAACTGCTAGCTATGAAGTCCCTACTTTGCAAAATGATCAAAATTTGGTCTAGAATCTGAATATATAAGTGCAAGGTAACCATAAATTCTAAGGCAGCTTTCTGAACAAGCACTCCCCCGGGGTCCAAACAATGGGCAGTGATTTCAGCAAAGCTGGGGGCAGAGACGAAAAGCCAGAGGGTATACAAATTTCACAGTGCTGGCCTGCCCACTGACTCAACTGATTATTAAGTCAAAAATACTTCATGCTGTGTTTTATAGTCTCACCCAGAATAACTTTCCACATAATAATTAATTAAAAAATAGAACTGCATATGAACTGAAATATGGAAATGAAAAAAAAAAGGATCATAATCACAGCGTCCACGCAGCTCTCTGTAATTAGTCAGGAGAGAAGCATGGAAGATACCTGAATCAGTTCACATTTAAAACACGGTAAGCTTTTCACAAAGAATGCAGTATAATTATATATATGTCTGCATGGTATGACACTAATGTGATGAAAAATTCATTTTACAGAATTCTTTTACTCATTTTCAGTCATTTGTGATATGTAACTAATCGGTGGTAGTAACTTCATACTTCAAATGAAACAGTGAATGAAGGGCATTTACTCAAAGTCAGTCATGTCTGAAAAGCAAAACTAACCATCACAAATCTTATAATGCAGAACTGCCTATAACAGAATGAAAGGCTTTTCTTAGCTAAAGGAGTTCCAGATGTAAGCTAGCAGGTGAAAAGTTGAGTTTGGGCCAGAAAAGTTTCCTCAAATAATGGAACCTACTCAACAGGCCCTAAACGTGAGGGCTGACGATTCCGTCTCTTCAAGGCAACCTTTGGAGGGAGGACGAGGGAAGATTTTCCAATATTTCGCTCTGTGCAATGTTCAGCTATGCCCCTTATCTCCTGCCAGGTCCTTTAGAGAGGCTGACTGCAGTTGGGGTAACAGAATACCCCTTTATCATAAGCTTCTCCCAGGATTTAAACTGTCCTGCCTAGTACACGCCTGCTGGCCAGCCCATCCCCTTCCCTCTTTACCCTTTCACTATCGCCCGACTTAACTCCCATCCCACCCCACCTCCCAGAGCAATGATCTCTCCTTCCTTTCCCTCAGTCTCACTCCCAAGTACCCAGAAACATATTTTCTATTTTAGTATTTTGGATGTATCTAATTCACATTAAATAATTTCTCAAAGAATAAATATTTCATTTTTTAAAGTGCATTTTCACCAGATGTATTATTTCTAAATATATGTGTGAGTTTTCTGACAGAAGTATGTCAGCCACTGTTTTCAACTCTTTGTTGCAAGTGGAACCAATTTACTAACCATGGCTTCATTCTGCTGACACTATCCTCGATGTCCTGCCTAATCTCATAAGTTGGTTCTAAGCGGAAGAGATTGAAGTTCCTTAGGAGGTAGTCATGAAGAGTCAAAAACTGCAAATTCAACTTGGGAAGAGCAAGACAACCTGAAAAGGAAAATAACATCCATATTGAATTTTTTTTTTTTAATCAGACATCTGCTTTACATATATACATATATAAAAAAACGGCACCACAAATTTGTTAAGAACCTAATTTAATAGTGTTTAAAATAGAGCATATTTGAAAAGGTCTTATTTTTGTTTCCATACAGAAACTGAAACCAAGTTAACAAATGCCATATATTAAGATTGGGAATAAAGGATGAATTTCATTAATACATGCAGTCTGTACATCTATGCTGCTGCTGCTGCTGCTAAGTCGCTTCAGTCGTGCCTGACTCTGTGTGACCCCATAGACGGCAGCCACCAGGCTCCCCCATCCCTGGGATTCTCCAGGCAAGAACACTGGAGTGGGTTGCCATTTCCTTATCCAATGCGTGAAAGTGAAGTCGCTCAGTCGTGTCCGACTCCTAGCGACCCCATGGACCGCAGCCCACCAGGCTCCTCCGTCCATAGGATTTTCCAGGCAAGACTACTGGAGTGGGGTGCCACTGCCTTCTCCGGTCCATCTATGACTCATATGCAAACAGTGCTTCTAAACAGTGCTTAAAGATACTTAAAAGAACTGACACAAGTGGGCTAAAAAAATTCTTTCCTTACCACCTAATTTTACATTTGGCAAATCTCAAAGTACATAATGCTGCCGTAAACATAGCCCATGACCAAATTCACCAAGGAAACTGAATTAGCATATTATATTACATAACTCTATCTTCAGTGATAACCACTGTGTTCTGAACCTTGGACTTTCTGATAGACTTTAAGGATAAGGCAATGACTTTACGTTACTCCTGGAGTTCTTTCCCTTCTCTGACAATATTAATGAATACAATTCTTTCCATTACCCTCATGTAACACTATTTACCTTGGATAATAAATAACCAAGCACTCAGTACCTACATCAAAAGGTCAAAAAAGAAGAACCCCAAAATACATTTACAGTGACATAACTAAAGTTACACTCACAGCATTATTCAGTCTCCTTAAAACACAGCTTTATGGGCACATTTTATACAGCATGATGCACACACCACTATTCATTAGGGAATGCTTAAGTTTAATAAAAATTCTCAATGCTAAGCATTCAAAACACTGAATAGTCTCTAGCTTCTACAGTTGCACTTGAGGGTACCAGAAAATTACCCAAATGTATGAAGAGTATATCATGAGAAATGCTGGGCTGGCAGAAGCACAAGCTGGAATCAAGATTGCCAGGAGAAATATCAATAACCTCAGATATGGAGATGACACCACCCTTATGGCAGAAAGTGATAAAGAACCTCTTGATGAAAGTGAAAGAGGAGAGTCAAAAAGTTGGCTTAAAACTCAACATTCAGAAAATGAAGATCATGGCATCTGGTCCCATCACTTTATGGCAAATAGATGGGGAAACAATGGAAACAGTGACAGACTTTATTTTTTTGAGCTCCAAAATCACTCCAGATGGTGACTGCAGCCCGATATTAAAAGACGCTTGTTCTTTGGAAAAAAATATTATGACTAATCTAGACAGTATATTAAAATGCAGAGACATTACTTGCCAACAAAGGTCCGTCTAGTCAAAGCTATGGTTTTTCCAGTAGTCATGTATGGATGTGAGAGCTGGACTATAAAGGAAGAGCACCAAAGAGTTGATGCTTTTGAATTGTGGTGTTGGAGAAGACTCTTGAGGGTCCCTTGGACTGTGAGGAGATCCAACCAGTCCATCCTAGAGCAGATCAGTCCTGAATATTCACTGGAAGGACTGATGCTGAAGCTGAAACTCCAATACTTTGGTCATCTAATGCGAAGAACTGACTCATTTGAAAAGACCCTGATGCTGGGAAAAACTGAAGGCAGGAGAAGGAGACGACAGAGGATGAGATGGTTGGATGGCATCACCGACTCAATGGACATGAGTTTGAGTAAACTCTGAGAGACGGCAATGGACAGGGAGGCCTGGCGTGCTGCAGTCCATGGAGTAGCAAAGAGTCGGATACAACTGAGCGACTTAACTGACTGATACAGCAAACAGAAGTATGTTCAGGTACATATGATGACTTCTACACTAACTTTCATGTTACATCTGAATGCTGTATTTCATTACCATACCTTCCCCAGAATAGTATTCAGTTGGGACAATATTTTCATCCCATATGATCTTCTCAGTTGGATACAAAGGCATCTGGTTCAACTGCTGAATCTGAGAAATTCGACGCTCATGACGAGATACCTAAAAGAAACAAGTTTAGGAAGAAAGTCAGAAACATCTTTCTTTAATCAAAATAACTTATTAAAAATTCTCCATGAAGTATGGAATGAGAAGTTTCATATTCTTCATAAAACTTAACAAGGGATGTTTCTTCCTTTTTCCATGTTCTCCACAAATCAAATATGAAAGAGGTACTGATTGTGATGAACTTTGGAATTCGGCAGATCTGAGTTTAACTCCCAGCACCTCTACTTACGGGCTATGTGGATGCTGGGCAAGTTATTGCAAACTCCCTGATTTTAATATCCTTTTCAGTAAAACAGATTAACTCCCTTCTTAGGTTTCCTATAAAAATGAAATGGAATCCTGTAAAATAGTATCAAAGAGCCTGGCACATGCCAAGACCTTAAAAAAGATAATGCTATAGGACACAGTGCTCATTAAGACAAGAACAAAATGGGGGCCCTACGCTCTAGGTCACGGCTGTCATTCTTGTACTAACTGGTTAAACAATCTGGGTAAGTTTATTAATAACCTGGCTTCAGTTTTCTTTGTAAAATGAGAATGAGAGAGCTGGACTTAATGACCTCTATGTATCCTTCCATTGTTAATATTTTAGAGATCTATCTCAAATACAGAAATAAGTTTGTTACCTAGTTAAGAGATGCTAAAATAATATTTTAAAAATGTGTCACATTCTTTTCAGTAAAAATAGTATTGTTTTAGAAGATATTGTACTATCATGTAAAGAATATACTTATTCTAACTTTTTAGTCATAATTTGGTTGGCTATTAGTAGAATTCAAAGCCTGTGAAAATCTTTTAAGAGAGGGAGAAAATGAAAGATAATGATATAGCACTATAAATTTTTTAAACTGATTTCTTTTCACATAACTATTTAAATTTTAAGGATGAAATTTTAGCTGTAAGACCCTAAAAAGCATAGACAGGACCAATTTTATACTTAAGCCTATTTTCCATTAGAAAGGTTACTGGAAAAATCCTCATTTCTTTCTGTAGTAAGGATTTATTATTAATCTCCAAAACCTGACTTACCAGAGAAGATTTTACATTGTCAGAAAATAGGACAAGGAATTTTTAGAAAGCACTTTCAGTCAGAGACAATGAAAAGTAACTTGTAAGAAGGCAGGCAAAGAAAGTGACCCAAGACACACAATTCATCCAAGTGAATACATGGATAAAAAGTATTTTCCATACTTGGTTAATTTTAAACCCTTCTCAAGAATTTCTCTCCAAATGGCATTAAACACCTGTCACCAGGCTTAAAACACCTGCTACAAATAGTTTCCTGTTACCACCCAAAAACAAGCATATCATCTTCCTCTTTACAGTAAGGAACTGTGTTTTAAACCTTACATTAGCTTGAAGTATATCTCAAAACCATTTGCCTATTATTATGTGTAAAAAAAAAGATATATACAACACACCTCCATGCAGTGTAAGTTTATATAGGTATAAAAATGTTTGAAACATACAAAAGACAACTCAATATTACAATAATCAGGAAACAAAGAATTAAAACAAGTTTAAAAAAAAAAAACAACCCATGAGATTGGCAAAACTGGGAAACTCATAACATCCAATGCTGAAAGAAGACAGACTTTGACACACTGTTGATGGGAACATAGAGCTTCTGAAGGATAGTTAGGCTGCGTCTTTTATCTTTCAAATAAGCACATGCTTCAATCAAATGATTTCATTTCTAGGTACCTCTCCTAAAGGTCCACATCTGAGCACAGAGGCCTGTATTAGGACTGCATCATTATTTGTAACAGTGAACATTGAAAACAACCTAGATACTCATGGTAGGGTATGGTGAAATAATCATCCTCTTTAGGAAATATTTTAAGGAAGTTTAAAAAGTAAGGTATATCCATTTCCCTCAAGTTTGCTCTGAATCTAAAATTGCACTAAAAAAAATAAAACTTCACAAAAAGCTTGAGTTAATGATCAAACTGATACTCATGTCCCAAAATGACTGAGGAAGTGGTAATTTTCTCTATTTCTAAACATTCATGAATTCTCTAGTGGTAAAGATATGGTTTAATACTCAAGATGCTATATTTAAGTAATAACATTAAAAATAAACAGATAAATGATATGAATATATATGTGTATTATCCATGTGTGTGTGTATGTTGTAAATGTAAACTGTGGTCACTTCAAGGCAGAAATGCTGTTGGTCATCTCTGTATCCCCAGGGTCTTTAATCCGGCGCTTGACACAGATGTTCACAAACGTCTGCATGGAATGAATCCACACCAGAAAACAGTTTTAAGAGGTAAAAGATTTGAAAAAAGTAATCTAAGAGATGAAAAAGAAATCTGACAAAGTCAAATGCTGATATGATCCAAACCAGGTAAAAGAATCTACCAATTTTTTAGCCCAGAAAAAAAATCTCTACCAACCTACATCTTTAAGAATGATTCAAAAAGGTAGTAAAAACATGCATAATTCAAGGAACATTAATATTTACCAACAATTCTAGAAGAAATTCTTTATCAAAAGTCGTGTCTTCAGCTTTAGGAAGGGTTGGTAACAAGCAGAGGTATGATGCCACCTGGTGGAGGGTATTGGAACTGCAGAATAAAAATGAGATCAGAATATTGTCTTATAACTTCACTTTTGAAAAGTAATTTTACAGGCTGATTGAAAGGTTTTACCTAGAAAATATAATCCTATGACACAGAAACAATATATGAAATCAGATATGAATATTAAACCTCTAATACAGACTTCTCAAAGTCTTGTACAAACCTCTCATAGTCCCTAGATCTTTTCAGGAAGGTTTCAAGAACATTTTTTCATATCAATACCAAGACATTATTCAGTCTTTTTCCCACTGTCTTTACATGTACAGTGACAGTGCAAATGTGACGGTAGGTAAAACTGGAGGCCTGGATCAAGGCAGTGGCACCATCCAGTGCTGTAGGAAGTGATCACGGCATTCCTGCTGACACAGTCATTTTTTTTTAAAAAGTCAATTTAAAAAATGTCCATGATGAAACAGCAAAGATTTATTAATGTTATTAAATCTGGACGTTAGCATCTGATTTTTAGAAATTCTGTGTGACAGAACAGGAAGTACATACTTTGCACACGCTTTTTACTTGAAAGAATGACTAGCAAACTATGGTTATTCAGATTTGAGTAAGAGCAAAAAATCTGAACAATAATAAACCTGTCACTTCAATGAAAATGATAGTTTTGACAACCATGAATAAAGCTACTATATAAATCTCTGGACAGATTTTTCTGTGAATCCAAGTTTCCATTTCTCTTGGGTATGTCTGAGAACACTAGATCACACAGTAAGTGCATGCTAAACTGTGTAAGCAACTATCAAATTTTTTCCAAAGTGGCACGACCACTTAGAATTCTCATCAGCAATATATAAGAACTATAATTGTTCCACATCTTTGTTAGAGTCAATACCTTGTTGCTTTTATAAATGATTCTAATAAGTCTGTAATGGAATTTCATTTTAAGTTTGCTTTTCCCTAATAACTAATAATCCCAAATGATACTAGTACCTTTCTATAGACTCACTGAAATCTACATATCTTCTTTGGTGAAGTATCTGCTCAAATCTATAGCCACTGTTTTCTTGTTACTGAGTTCTAAGACATCTGGATACTAGTCCATTATTAGATACGAATTTAGCCAGTATTTTCTCCCAGTATGGGGCTTCTCTTTTCATCCTCTTAACAATGTCTTTCAAATGGAAGTTTGAAATTTTGACCAAGTCCAATTATCAATCTTTTTCCTTTATGGACTGTGCTTTGGTATCTATGGAAAACTTTGTACAAAGCACAATGACAAAGATTTTCTCCTATACTTCTTGTTAAGTTTTAATTGTGATATTTAAGTCTATGATTTATTTTGAGTTAATCTGTGTATATGATATGAAGAATTGGTCAAGTTTCATAATTTGCAAATGGATGTCCAATTGTTCTGGCACCACTGTTGAAATTAGCCTTTTCCCATTGAGTTGACTTGTCACCTGAGTCAAAAACAAACTAATCATATATGTGTGGTCTATTTCACTCGATTCTATTTCAGTGATCAAAAATGTCTTGATTACTGTGAATTTATAGTAAGTCCTGAAGTTAAGATAGTGGAAATCCTTTAACTTTTTTTTTTCAAAAATGGTTTTGACTATCTTAGTTCCTTTGTCTTTCCATATTAGTTTTAGAGGAAGCTTGGCAATTTCTATAAAATTTCCTGCTGAGATTTTGACTGGAACACACTTACATCTATAGATCAATTTGGGTAGAATTCATATCTTAACTGAGTCCTCATTACATGACCAAAAAAGTTCTACATGCATGAAGATGAATGCTATCTACACTTGCAGTGATCAATTTCACAATAAATATGAATATTNATTTTAAAAATTCAAGATGAGCATACTATTAAATAAGTACCTTTCCTATTTTTACTATATAAAACCTAAATTATTTATGACACAACTTCATGGAACAGATGCAAAGGCTATAATGCATTTCACTTACCTGGAGAGAAGTAATTCTATCATAGTGAATAGTTGTCATCTCATTCTCTGTCAGAGCGTTTCCAGTCTGGTCATTAATCTCAAAACCAGTATAGAACTTAAGCATGTCCAAAAGCTGAAAGGATACATTTAAATTAACAAACTGTGCAAACCTGAGAGCAAGAAGGCAAAAACAGACACTATTAAAAATAATAAATAAGCCCACATACCTTCTTAGAGGTACCGAAGAGCTTTGGAATGTAAACACTGCAACAAACATTTCAGAACATGTACAAATGTTTTATTTAGGTGAGAATAAAGTATACACTGTGAATAAATTGTTAAGTCTATCTCATATACTTGGTCTACTTCTACAGGGAAGAACTTAAAACTGCAACCCCAACACTAAAGAAACATTAAGGAACTAATCAAAGGAAGTCAGTCATTTTAATGGGAAAAAAAATCTCTCTACATCACTGTAAATATATAGACTCATACAATTAGAGGGAACTCCTGAGGGTTTATGCCATTCAGAATTTTCTGATGAGAATCTTACAATTCTCCATTAGCGATACTCTTTTCTATATTGGGGAAAAAAATAGCAAGGTAGGAGGAAAAGCTAAGTTATCCATTCCTCTCGTCAGTCTCCAGGGCCATCAAGCCNGGTCTACTTCTACAGGGAAGAACTTAAAACTGCAACCCCAACACTAAAGAAACATTAAGGAACTAATCAAAGGAAGTCAGTCATTTTAATGGGAAAAAAAATCTCTCTACATCACTGTAAATATATAGACTCATACAATTAGAGGGAACTCCTGAGGGTTTATGCCATTCAGAATTTTCTGATGAGAATCTTACAATTCTCCATTAGCGATACTCTTTTCTATATTGGGGAAAAAAATAGCAAGGTAGGAGGAAAAGCTAAGTTATCCATTCCTCTCGTCAGTCTCCAGGGCCATCAAGCCTTTTCTCCGGCTTAGTTCCTGCGACCGCTGAAGGCCTCCTTTCCCCCTGTGATGGCAGCATCAACAGAACTGGGGGCTGCATCTGTCCTCCATTTTTATTATTCCTAACTCTAACCTATAGCAGATCAGATATTAGGATTTTTTAAATCAAGATTTATTGGAGTATGGTTGATTTACAATGCTGTGTTAGTTTTGGCTATACAGCAAAGTGGATCAGTTACACATATACATACATTCACTCTTTTTTACATTTTTTTCCCAAATAGGTCATAACAGAGCACTAAGTAGTGTTTTCTGTGCTATATAGTAAGTTTTTATTAGTTATATACATTAGTGTGTATATGTCAATCCCAATCTCCCAATTTATTCCTCCTCCCCAATATTAGGATTATTTAATGTATCTACATGCAACCAGTCACTGGGTAAAATTTAGTATGAGAACAGGAAAAAAAGGAATGCTCACAGACACCAAATAAGAGTTTTTAGGAGAGAATGTAAATATATACAAAAATCTTATCTCCAGCTGTGACCACACCAAAGGCAAGTGCTAGAAGTCTGCTAGAAGACTTTTCTTCTGGATGACTTTATCGGAAATGGGAAACCCTACTACTCTATCTTCCTGCACAAAGCAGTACACAAAGTGCACCTGCCTTTCAACTCAAGGCAGCAGACCAAGCATATACAGGCTTCCACTTTACCAGCCGCCCCGTCACCATCATCTCATGGAAATAGCCATGATAGTAGGCTGCTGCTGCTGAGTCGCTTCAGTCGTGTCTGACTCTGTGCGACCCCACAGAGGGCAGCCCACCAGGCTCCCCCGTCCCTGGGATTCTCCAGGCAAGAACACTGGAGTGGGGTGCCATCGCCTTCTCCACGATAGTAGGCTCTTTGCTAATATTTAGTGATGTTAAATCACTTCGCTTGAAATTAATGCTTATCATCTATTTATAGTCCACAGTAGTCACTGACACAGAATCAAAATATATGAGCATGTGCAACTATGTCCCGCATAATTTAGCCCAATGATAACATCACATATTAACAAGTTCTATGTGAATTAACTATCCCTCTCAAATTTAATAATGCTTAATTGTTTTACTGTTTAATTAATAAAATGAGCATTTGGAAGAGAAAAAAAGATGATGATACAACATTAGTAGAGGTCACCTACATGAGAAGGCATCCACTTTGTATATCAAGACTTGGTTTCACTTTAAAATGACTAATTTATTTAGCAAAAGTTTACTTTGTGCCATGCCCTGGTACTCCCAGCTGCATGGCGAAGGAAGAAAAGAATCAACTTAGAAATGAAAACAGTAAGTGTATTCAGATACACAGATGCTTACCTGGGAAAAAAGATGGCCATCCTCTTCTCTATGAACAAGATTGGAAAGGTAACAGTGAACCAAAACGTGGGAGTCATCCAGGATGGTATTAAACCAGCGTCTTGTGGGGAGTAGGGCCTAGAGAAAACAATCACCACAGCAGTAAGTCTGCATGCTCTCCCAGCAGGAGGTGAACTCCACTGATACTCAGTACAGCAGTGTTAATCACATACAGAACACCCTCAGCCCCTCAAAAGACACTGCACCAGGCAAAGGGTCCAGTCCATGCTGCAAATAAACTCAGTGGTAATGTTTCTAAACAAAGTACAGCACCAGAAAAAAATCTCTGATTCTATCTTGGCCGGCAGTTTTCAAACAAAATCCTATGTGAAACCCCAATATATACTGTGTGTAGGTTTCAAAATGGGGGAAAGGGAGTGAAAATCCCTAATTGGAGATTCCTTTCTCAGTTTCTCCTTCCCACATCATCCTATGATAGTCAGCAAGACAATTCTGAGAAACTGTGACAAACATAGTTTGGAAACCACTAATCTAGTCAAATACCTTCATGTTAAAGGGGAGGTTATTGAGATCCTCAGAGATTATAATTTCTGGCACAACTTGAATCTGAATGAAGATCTCATGAATGACAGCTAGTCCAATACTCTAATCCTGATGTCTAGAAACCACCCTAGCTTTCCCAATAAGATGTGAACAAAAAGGATTTTCTTTCAACTTCCTGCATTAAAAAGGGAGAGGAAATAAATTAAATCTGAACTACACCAGCTCTGCATCTGAACTTTGCATCAAAATCTTGCACCTAGTAGCATGAATTTTTTTTTTAAGAATCTTAATTTTAAAAATTGACAATAGCAAGCAGCTATATCTTTCTTCTTCAACAATATCAGGCACACTTAGAAAAGTGAGATGATTAAAAAGATGGCCATAAACCTGTGACTTCAGCTCTTTTTAAAACTCTATGAAGGGGTAATTAAATGTGATAGAAAATAAACTGCCCTTGCTGGACTCAAGTTGATTTATTAAATAAGGTTTTTAATACAAACACAGCCCTTTGACAGTCATCTGAAACTTCAAGAGTCAATCACTTTTCACTTTCTTCTCTCTAAGACACTTGAAACAGGTACAAACAAACAAAGGCCAGTTTGAGGTGATAAAGAAATATTTCATATATAGTCATGGGTTTAATCTTACATATATAATCATTAGCTTCCTTAATGATTATGTAACAGAAAAATCACTGCACACTTCTTACCTCTAGATCAATCATAAGTTCAATAAATCTTTCACAGTAATGAACTTTGTCCATAGTGACAGGATCTAAACATAAGAGAGAAAACATGTTAAAACTTTCTTACTTAGGTCATTCTATGGTACTGTATCTTAAAACTGGCAGTTATTTATTTAAACAAGGTTATTTATCTCATTCATCAGAATTGGACTAACGATGATTCAGAGTACAGATCTCACATATTTTCAAAAAGGGCAGGCCTTACCCTTACATTAAGCTTTATAAGTAGGAGAAAATGAAAACTGTAGCTTGCATCAGAAACACATTTTAAAAATCAGACTGCAAACATATTTTTAAAGTGTTTATTTTTAAGAACATTTTAATTTTTAAAATAAGCACAACTTTGTGACATGATATACTCTCAGAGTACGAATTTCTTTTTTTTCTAATGTCAGAAAATGTTCTGCTATTTTACCAGCTGAAACCATCCTGCCAAAATCGTTTCAACTGAAAAGGAGAAAAATTTAGGGTCCCTAGTCTAAGGACTCCCAGCAGTGAATAACCCAGTGCTAGACCTATAGAAGGTGTCCTATAAATGCTTTATTTTATTTAAATCTACTTATTTATTTGTTGTAGACAGGCAAATAGAAGGTTTTATATGAAGGAAGAATATGAATACTTTTGTAAGTAACATATGCCCATAATTCAAACCCTAAAATAATGTAACTATAGAATTTCACAGCTAGAAAAGATCTCAGACAACATCTTACTAGCTCTTCATCTTATAGGTGAGAAACTGAGGACCAGGGGAAAATGACTTGATTTTGGGCTGGTTAGAATTGGAATCCAGTTTTCTGAGACACAGCCTAGGTCATACAGTTACTAAAACTAAAGAATTTAAATGAGTGACTTTTAAATTAAATCCGCTCAAACTGGTCCTCTGTTATATCTTCTGTTCTTATTACTGGCAAAGGAAAATAATTTTGTCCAAAATTTAAAAGTGAGAAAAATCTATATTTCATATTTTTATTTATAGCTTGAGAAAATTACTGGAAATGGCCTATTTAAAATTAGAACATGATGCTTGGCACTCAATTTCTGAGTTCTGGTGGATAAAGCTGCATATTTTTACACTAATTGGCCCTACGAGGCATGCTGTTCAGAGCTGAAGCCCTGTTATTCCAATTTTGGACACCAATAAATTCTTATCACTTGCTTTTGATGTGTACTGTTTTTTCCTTCTTTTGATAGCAGCCCTGACATTTCAAATCATCCTACCACTAACTGTTATACATTACAGTTCTCATTATTACTCCCTATCTGACACTGTTATACATTACTGGTTCTCATTAGTATTTGTGTCAAGGAAACCAAATCTAAGTCCTCTTTCTAGGTTCGCGGTGCTTAACTGAAACATTCAAATATATAAAAATTAGGTGACAGATTATCAGCATACGACAATTTTTTCTTTATACTAATACTGGTAGTAATATTATACCCCAAATCTGGCACCATAAATTGGCATCTGTAGCATTATTATCTATTCTTCACTGAATTACAGGTGCGACTTCCAGTTGTAAACTATTACTTGGGGAAAGTCAACATTTATAAGTACACATTGTTGTATTTTAGTTTAAACAAAGCTACAATCTCTGATCCATATGTATGGTATAATCTCTGGTGCATATAAATATGGTACACCTATTGAACTGTTCTTAGATTATATTTCAGTTAGAAAATAAAATATTAACAACCAATGATATATCATACATAGCATACACATACTTTTATTAAGTAAACAATACCCTATTTGCACTCACTAGATGCTTATGTCAATCTTGCCAACCCAGCAAAATGTAGTTAGATCCTCTTGGTATATCAAGCTCATACTCATACACACACACATTTATGTATCTATATACAGTGGATAATCGTGATATATTTTGAAGTTTATACTCCATACAGCGTATACTTCTATTTGTTTCATAATAAATGGGGACCACGACAGAAGAAAATACTTCCCATTTCATCTTGTAGCTCATATCTCAAAATAATTCTCCTCTTCCCCTCCTAAATAGTATTTGATATGGCTTGAAAACATTATTCAGTACCAAATTATAAATGCCACGTGGATAGGGTCTGTGACTATCTTGTTCAACATGTCCTGGAAACCCTGTTCAAAACCTGTGTGTTATAAGGAAGCTCCAAAAATAATTGCTAAATAAATTAACATTTCAATAATCATGCTGGTACCCTTAAATGATATGAATTTCTAAGGCAGTCACAATACTCAGACTGGTAGCATACTTGAAAAGGGAAGGACATAACCCCTTGTCAATATAATTTAAAATCATTTGGAGAGCAGTTTTTAGACTAAATACAAATAACAGATGGGCATCTGAATAGTAACTTCACAAATGAGCTGAGAAAAGGAAGACAGTTACCAGAAAGTGGGACTGATTTCAGCACAGAGATAAACTTCTGGATAAGTTGTGAAAGAAATCTTCTTTCTTGATAGGCTCTAAAATCAAAGAGATAACAAACAGGGAGCAAATTATTTTTGAGAAATAATTATTTCAAAAGTAAATCTTAAATGCTGAACAGCCTTTCTTACACTGCTCAAATTGTTTCATTTCTCTCTGCAATCAGGACCATAATTTAAACAGTTTCTTCCTTGAGAGAAATACAGCATTATATGAAGAAAACACGAGCCTCATTATTGGCCTAATAACCAGCCAAAAAAGCATTTCTGTCTTATTATACAAGTTTTCACTTGTGATTTAAAAGTCAGGACTAGAAAGGAGTTTTCAAAATTTCATTTATAGTCTGCCTTCAACATTAAAAATCTAATACTTAATATGTAGTTGAAATGAGCAATTTTATACTTTAATATGCTTAAATTATTAAAGAGTATTATAATGTATAAAAATTAAATGTTAGTTTAAAAAACAACTTTTTGCTCATTACTAACTTAAGACGCATCATGTACCAACTATTCAAAAACCAATCATCACATATCGGACAGCTACAAATGATTATACCAGCTCTGCTGGAAATAACAAGAAGAGAAATGACTAAAATATACTTAAAATGACGACAAGTCATAAAATATGATCAGTAACACAAGCCAACATTAATTAGTAATAACTGCCTGACATTAGCTGAGCACCTACTGTGCTAGGATCTGAGCTGTGTTAAGTACATCACACAAGATAATCTGACGCCAACAGCAGTCCTACGAAACAGGTATTATAACTGTCCGGACTGCACACTGAGGCTCAGAGAGGCGCAGTGACTTGCCCAAACTTACACAGCAGGTGCGTGTGAAACCTACGGAAGTCTGATCGTAGAACTTACACTCTAAACAACTATACACAGTCTAACCACTACAGAAAGAGCTTATGTTTCCATGAAAAACACTGTGTTTCAGTTCAGAAGAAAGCACTGCAGGCTTAGTACGTGGTCTGGAAGACTGCTTAAAAGGTTAGCCTTAATTAAGTGAAGTAGAGGGGCAAAGGTGGTTAGGAAAGGAATGTTTAAGAAACAATGAACAGTCGATTGATTGATTTGGAATTAAATCATACTGAGGTAATGGGGAGAGGGTTTAAATTTTTAAAAAGCAGTCAAATAATGCAAAGATATCATGTAAGTAGCCCAATTAAGAGGTTACTGATTAGAAAGATATCATGGAAGAGATGAGACTGGAGTCTGAAGTTAAAGAAAGGATATTCCTATTCTGACCCTATTCTCTTGTCCTTATACCTCTCATTTTCTTACTCCCAAACTCGATTCTCTGACATCCAGCTGTTTTCAGTTTCTCTCATTTTCAGTGATCATCAGCACAACTCCAAGCTTCACTTTTGTCTTCAACCCTCTTTTCACAGTTCATATACCTCATTAGATAACCTTACTCATACCTGACTTCAACTGCTATCTACGGGTGAACAGAGTATTATCCTAAGTGGATGAAAAATAAGAGTCAGAAGAAGTTATTGTAGGCTCAAGAAGTGAGTCCTAAGCATACATACATAAGCAGAGGGAGGAAAAAAATGAGTGGAAAGAACACCTGAAGATGAAGAAAGAAAAAAGGATCACACTCACTGCTACAAGAGTCACGGAATAAATCAAGCTAGAGCACAGGGAGACCAGTTAGCTTCAAAGACAGAGAGAAAAAACCTCTTGGAGCAGGAGTCCCCAACCCTGTGAGGATCTGGGGCTGCACAGCAGGAGGAAAGCAAGTGAATTATCTGTATTTACAGCCACTCCCCATCACTTGCCTGAGCTGTCTCCTGTCAGAGTAGCAGCAGCATTAGATTCTCATGGAAGCACAGACTTTGTGATCTAGGTTGTACATTCCTTATGAGAATCGTCCCTGAAACCATTCCACATCCCTGCCCTGGTCTGCGGAAAAACTGTCTTCCATGAACTGGTCCCTGGTGCCAAAAAGGTTGAAGACTGCTGTCTTAAGAGTATACAGATTCTTTTCTTCCTTCCTACTAATAGAACTTTGTTTGATGACATAAATGCTCGCTACCAGACTTTTATCCAATTGATAATAATTACTATTAAAATAACCTGCAACCCTCATCTGCTTCCTTACTCGTTGTATACTTCATATTTTTCTTCTTAGCATGAATCACTGGATAATATACCATAAAATCCATCTGTTATTAGCTGCTTTCCCCAACAAGAATATAAACTCCACAAGAGTAGGAATTACCTTCTATTTTGTTCTATGCCATTTCGCCTACACCTATAATAGTACCCAATAAAATAATAAACACTTAGATTTATTGAATGAATGAAGTATATAAAGTGTAGTGTGTAAGTCATTGTTAAGAGTGAGGGAATGGGAAAAAGAAAGAAAACTTGGACTGACAGCCTGAAGACTGTGAAGAAAACTGAGACCCATCCATGATGAACAAACTATGATGGACAACAGGCAAAGGGAAGACCACTGATAACACTTGTGACTGGGGCAGAGATAAGGAAAAGGAAAAATGATGATGTGTGGCTTCTCCACTGGACCTTTGTAAAAAAGATTTCTATGATGGTCTAAGTAAAAGCACTTCTTAATCATTTATTTGGTTCAGCAACTACGTAAAGGGAAAAACAAAACAAGTCAGCAACATCTAAGACTCACAACTCAGTGTAACAAACGAACATGGAACAAAGCTTTGGCAACATACTGTTCTCTTGCTTCTGGATCCATCTTTTCATCATTCTTTTTAATCAAGTTCCAGAATTTTCTTAGTTTAGGTGTCTTTTTTAATTCTAATTCCAATCGTGCCTGAAAGAATGATGTGGCATTAAATCAGCCATATGTAAGAATATAATATAGAGCAATGGGATAAAACCAGATAGGAACGTGACAAAAGCTGGAACCTCTGAAACTAATACCTACACTTTAAAAAACTAGTTCAATTCCAATACTTGTTAATAGAGAAAAAATAAGACAAAAGAAATTTCTTATTAAGATTCTAAGCTCTGTAATAAATTTTCTTTCTTATTTCTAAAACTCAGGACTTCAGTTTGAAAAATATGAGCATTAACATTTAAAATTCAAAAAGTCAGTCTGAAACAGTGCATATAAAACAGCTATCGTAATAAGGAAATGTCCATACCACCACTCTTTCTCATGGTACTTATCTGTTTTTTACTTGGTAATAATTATTTATAGGTGCCTGTTTTAACGTTCATCAACTGGTACCTATGAATGAGCTTGCAAATCTGAATGTCTGCAAAACCACCCCCATGGAAGAAATGAAATTCTGAATACAGTATTATATAGAAATCTGATAGTTTTAACTCTACTTCCTAAAAACTGTTAATTTGGCTTCGATACTCGCCCATATTATCCAATAAGACTTTGATGGAAAAAATGAAGTTGTTAATATTAAACATAATTCAGATGTTCACCTATAGCTGTATGTACATTTCATTCAAGGAAAATTAAAAATTCAAGTCTGTATTTAGTCTCATTCAGAGACATATCTATGAATAATAATATTTTACTAAATTAACTCCCTTTATGAGTTCAATAGATATTACCTTATTTCACCTTAAAATAATGACATTAGGAGAAACATTTATTGGCTTATACACAAAAACTTTAAAACGGAAAAAAACTACACCTATGATTAGTTAATGCATAGTAAATTAGATAAATTTGGTGGGGGATTTTTAACTGTCATCTTATATCCATATTAAAGCTATAACATCTAAAACCACATGTTCCACTTACAAATACATGTGATACTTACAGGCTGTAAGCCCATCCACATTGGGAGAGAGATAAGCTGCTGTACTTGACTCCGTATCAAGTCTACTTCCTGTTTAAAACAGTCACGAGGGGAAAATATGCCATCAATTCTTTCAAATTAATGATTTTTTATTATTAAGAAGTTCAATCCATTTTTTAAAAAGATACAGCTAAGCCTCATGATTTTCAAATTCCATGCCTGTGATTTCACCAACGTGCAGAATGTATCTGTAGCCCTCAGGTCAACACTCCCAACGCTGTCAGTGTCCTTCAGTGACAGCACAGAGCAGAGCCGAGCGTGAACTGCCCCCCACACACGCTTTGAGCTGAGGTTAGACAAGGCGGGCTCTGCCTTCTTGCTTCAGCTCTCTTACACTAGCCTCTTTTTGGTCTATTTAGTGCTACTTTTTCACAATACTGTGATTTCTGTCGGTGATTTTGCTATTTAAAATGACCCTAAGCACAGGGCTTCAGCGCTGTGCAGTGCTCCCAGGTGAAAGAATGCTGTGATGTGCCTTAAAGAGAAAACACCGTGTGTTAGGTAAGTTTGTTCAGACGTAAGCTGGGCACATGTTCAACGTTAACAAATCAATAACATATATAAAGTGATTTTAACTAGAAACACATAAAACAAGGCTATACTTTGATCACCTGAAGAAAATGTGACCAGAGGCTTGCATGAAACTATCTCTGTGTTTTCCCTAAGAGCAGTGGTTCAGTTTTAGCTAATTCTGTGTTCACAGCTATTTTTTAGAGCATAACTACCTCAACTAATGAATACTGGTGGTAAGCTGAAAAAAAGTACCAATAATCAGATAGCTTTTAAGTTAATTATACTAGCACCAAACTACCAATACTAATTAAATCTTGGTTTTGTTCCATTTCTGACAAGGAATCACATCTATCTATATTTGCTTTGTTTAATTTAATAAATGTTAAAGAGGTAATACTGAATATAAATCTTTTTCCGGTCTTTGCAAGACCCATGTGAGGTACTACATGGAAACAGATAATAACCATCCATCTATCAACACTATTTTCAGGGTAAGAAAGAATCTCATGCATTCTCCTGCATGGGTCTAAATGCACTATCAATTCAGACGCACCTATATATATATATATATATATATATATACACACACACACACACACATAGGTATATACCTATTTATTTAAAGATAAATACCTTCAGATAACCACAGGAGAGAAGTACAAATGAAATATTAATTACTATAAATGTTTATTTTTTTAGAACATAATCTTACAAAGAATGAAAAATGTATTATGCGAAACCCAAGAGATTTTCAAAGATCATCCATAATCACCCCTAAACAGTCAACTCAACATGTAACTCTCCTGCTGACCTGCAGGTTATGTATGAGGTATGACTGAGAAGTAATGAAGCTACGTCCCTGTGTATAGTTTATGACACTGATCTCATTAATTACTGTTCATGTTATCAGACTCTTTGCTGCTCTATATTTGGAGAATTTCAATTCTTACTTCGAAGCTAGATAGAAAAAAGAAGGGATCAAATCCAAATCTATTAAAAAGCAAACAGATCCTACAAGATGATTTTCCCAAGAAGGGGCTGAAATGTTAGCATTTTCCTCATTCTCCACTACTATGAGGAGTTGGCTCTAGAGCTAATCTCATTTACAGTCAACTTAATTAAGAATAAGAAAATGTGAACATTCTCCCCAAAGATAAAGTAAAATTACCAAACTATTGAAGCAGTGGTCAAGAAAAAGCAGTAAGACTGTCTGCTCATGGAGTGAAAATTCACCATCAGTTTCAGCTAATGCTGCTTTCAAGATGCACTTGAAAAAGAATGGGAAGTGATCTGGCTTCTTCTTAAAAGTCTGAAAAGAGAAACAATAAAAATTCATTTTGAAATGGCTTGCTCACCTCTTTTTCTCCTGTAAGCAAACACTGACAGACTTTTTAGGAGTCTATTAACCAAATGTAGTAATTACAAAAAGATTACTTGCTTACTTAAAATTCACCGTAGCAAGTCAAATATAGACTTCTGGCAGGACAATGTGAAGAGTTGCAGAAATTTTCGGCTAATAAAATAATGGCTTTCTTTTATTTTTTTCTTCAAGTATTAGGCTGGTAATTAGCTTAGGATTTGTTTTTTAAATTAAAGATCTAAAGTGTTTTAATTCTTTTAATTTAAACAAAGAAACATCTTTGGCAAAAACTGAAGTCTTCCTATTCTATTTAATCTCAAAGACACCCTTTCCTCTATATTATCTCTTTACTCTTAATATACAAATAATGTTTTAAAAAGAAAAGGTAAATAACGTAAACATATTCAAGCTTCTCCGTGATCTACCTCCCCACCTTTCTGTTAGCTCTCTTTTCTTTCATAGGCAAGTGATCCAAATGTATGGCCTACACTAGCTGTTTTCACTTATCTTCTCTGAAACAAGCTTCCATGTACAGCACTCCCCTGTAGCTGTTATAGCTGTCAAGTCCTAAGGACGCTTACCAACCCTCAACTCCTTTTTGATGTGAAGGTTTCTCTTCTTTGTCACTTTACAAGGCAGTGTCCCTGGGGATCTGGCCTCTTTCTTCTTCTCCCTCTCCCATTACTTCAACTACCATATGCTAATGATTCTAAAGACACATCTTCAGTCCAGATTTCTTCAGTCCTTAGATTGCTTTGTCTATGACAATTTCATCTAGATATTCCAAAAGCAACTTAAACTCAGAAAGTCCAAAACTCAATTCAACAATTTTGTATCCGCCAAAGTATTCCTCAACCCTTTTCTACCTATCTTGGTGCACCTCTCATCTTTTACATCCAGTTGCTCAAACCTGGAAGGTTACTGAAAATAATACCCCTTCCCCCAAGCTACCGCAATTATCAAGTCCAATTAATTTTATTTTTCAAATCTGTGTGACCTCTTGTCTTTAGATGTATGAACTCTAATCACCAAAGTGGTCTTTACAACATGAAAACTGATGAAGTCATTCTCTGGTGTCCCTCTCCCTTCCTCTGGTGGTTCAAAACAACTTTAAGAAACCTCTAAGATTTCTCAATAAGACAGAAGGCCCTTATATGATGGTACTAATGAGTATTTGAGGGCCCATGGTTTTATCTTAAAGAATGTTAACACCTTTTCATTTTGGAGACTATCCCCTCAAGAGAGATGGCAGGTATATATGGCTTTCTTTCATTTAAAGAAGTATGATTGAAGGGAAGGAACTCTTTTGATGAGCTGACCATTTCATAATGGCCAAAGAAAACCTAGATTTTGGACCTCTGTTAGCTGATCAAGGCTCTGTTACAGTAGTCAAAGAGAAAATGTCAATTATAAATTTCAAAAGAGAAAACAGATCCCAAATCAGACAAAGAGAAGACTGAAATTACAATATAAGCACCTGTCTTGACTTTAGACATACTACTTTACTCTGGCAAAACTATAAACACATACTCTCTGTTGTGACACAAGGCACTGAAAAATATTATCTCATTGAACATTATCTATTTGAGCTCAGTTCAGTTCAGCTGCTCAGTCATGTCCGACTCTTTGAGCTACTTAATATAATATTTACTTTATCTGATGCAAAAGTCTTTGTAATACATACCATTCTTTGTTTTAAGCATAAAGCAGAAAAATAATTTCACATTCATAATTTTTCAATTCACAGTATATTAAAGAAAGAACTGAAATCAAAAGAAATATCATTGAGTTGGCCGAAAAGTTTGTTTGGCTTTTTCCATACCATCTTAGGGAAAATCTGAACAAACTTTTTGATCAACCCAATATTTTTTCATACATCCATTCTTTTTCTCAATATTTACTTTATTTTTGGATAAAGTTCTGTTCTAAAAACATTATCAGTAAAAGAGCTACTCTGTAACAGCTTAAGTGAGCACAGTAAGAAAGCTATGAAGTAATTTAAATCTGTTACCTCCCATGCAGGGACATTTTCTCTGAATTTTTCATTCACCATACAGCAGATTGACATTAAATAGGCTTTGCTGGACACTTCTGGAGAATAATTCATCCAGAGGTAATTTTCAAGATACTGGCTACGAAGAATAAAAAGGCATAGAATATTTCATTAGTTACTACCATCTCATTATATCACTCCCCTGAAAAAGTCTAATTACTTACAACTTTTTGAAAATCTGTATTGCTAGTTTGAGAGCCCTTCACAAATTAATCTATAANACAGGAATATTTCATTAGTTACTACCATCTCATTATATCACTCCCCTGAAAAAGTCTAATTACTTACAACTTTTTGAAAATCTGTATTGCTAGTTTGAGAGCCCTTCACAAATTAATCTATAATGTAGGTCAGTCTTACTATTGGAAACATATGTAGCAAATATGGCTCTGGAGAAGGAGACTTTTATACTTTCAAAGTAGGAAAACATCAAAGATTACTGACATATATAATTATCACCATTAGAGCACTGGATATTTCCTTATCTAAGGTGCTTCGCAGAGTAAAAAACAAAAATATCTGACAAATATCAGCTCTAAAATCATATGATGGACAGCTTCACAGACAAAAGTAACTGAGAAGTTAACACAAACTCATATCAGGACCAAATGATTTCTGAAAACTAAGAAAAAGACTTACTCAAAAAGAGGATTTGTTACTTAATTTACAAGGCATTTAACGTTAAGTCAGTTTTCAAGGTAACTAGCATTTTCTCTTCAAAATACCAAAATTCTTAAGACTCGTGAAAACATTCCTAATGTAAGTAATTCGGATTTTCAAAACAAAACTTAACCATTTCTTGTTCAGAGTAGTTATAAACATCAATTACTGTTGTGGGCTGTAAATTCCTCTCAAGGACTAATGCAGAACACAGAACTTTTTGTTTCTATTTTAAATCACTCCACATGTATAACTTTTCCCTTATGTCTTCATGTACACATGCATGCATGCACAGGTGTACACACACAGTTGTGCATTTCAGATTGCACTATAACACAGAATTTTTCTACTTCCTTGTATGCTTCAAAGGTCTCCTCATGTTGATATTTCCATGGGTCTATCTTCAGGAATCATTCTTACTTAGTTTGTGAGAGCCTAGGAAACTGGTAAATAATATTTTATCCTAAATAACTGCCAAAAGGCTCCAAGTTATAGACTACTTTTCATATAGTAAATGCATGAAACTTCATATCATTCTATTTTTACATATTTAAATTCCTTTCCCTAACTTATGCCCTTCAGAACTTCTGCTAGCAAATCTGTTAGTATGAATCTGTCTGAAATCTGTTCATCTCATGCAGTTTAGCTGGTGACAGAATTCTTTCTTGGTCGATAGTTCTATTTTTCTATTTACTAGACTCATTCTACAATCTTTTTTATTATTACAATTGTGAAGTCTACAATTCATTTGTTCTTCTTCCTCTGAGTAACCGTTTTCCTCTAGTAGATTTTAAGATTTTTGTCACTGTTGCTCTGTTCACAGCCTGCTATATATACTTTCTGAATCTTACAGACTCAGGTCTTAACTGTAGAAAATTCTTAACCATCACCTCTTCTAAACTGCCACTCCCTCATTTTCCCTAAATCTCTTCTGAAACTTCTAATGGACCTTCTCATTTTAGTCTCTATATCTCTTAATTGCCTTGTATGCTTTGCATCTCGATTTCTCTTTTCTGTTATTTGTTAATTTTCTCAGCTCTAAATCCCGATTCACTAATTCCCTCTTTAGCTGTGTCTAATCTATTCAACTTAACCACTGAGTTTTTTAATTTCAATGACTTTTATTTTCATTCTCCCCCAGACCTGTCTGTTTTTAGTGTCTTGTTTCTTATTCACATATTCTATTTCTTCTTTTATATTCATAATAAATTTAAACATGCTTTGACAGTATGTATATTATTTAATTACCTGTGGCTTTCTGAGGAGTATCTAATTCTGCTCTTTATTGCTTCAGCTAAACCTTGCTGTGATGTGCCCTGTAATTTGAGAGTCTGGATACACATTCATCAAGGTTTTAGCTGTAGGATTTTTTTTTTTTTTTGCAGTCTAGATGGTATACATATCATTTCAGAGTATCTTTATGTTTGATTCTGCCAGATGCCCCACAGATATCATTGGCTTGCCACAGTTTTTAACAGTAATATCATGGGTATTATCTGATTACACAGTGAACTCCAAACCTATTCTTTACATTTTTCAGATAAGGACTCTGAGAATATGAGAGTCAATGATCTCCCCAAGATGATGGACTTATCTCTGTGATATATAAATGATACAGATTACACTCCAAACTACATCTCTTTAAACCAAATTTAAGGACTGTTCACTAATCCCCTGATTCTATTTTGGCAATTGTAGCAAATGTAATCTATATAATAACATGCCCCTCTGGTGAGTTTCCTCAAGATTCAGTTCACTCTCCTATACCTAGACACATTCTCCATGCCATCTCACTTTCCACTCTAGCAAGAGACCATCAATTATTTCTACTACAAATTTGAGAATTATTGTGTCTGGCACAGAGAAAATGGCATGTTCACCCAGAAACTGCTTAAAAGTTCCAGGATGGTAACAACCCACTTTATCAATTATTAAAAATCCTTCACTGTCATTGGTGCCTTAAATATGTTCTGCTGCTTTCTCCTTTAGTTCTTGCAATTCTCTTGGTATCTGATATTTGCCAGGACCATAGAACTCTGGTTTTATTCTTAACTGTATATCAGCATCCACTTGATTTTTATTGTTCTTGAAAGATGGCATGGTATGAAGAAAAAGTGTATTAATCTAAGGGTCATATGGATCCAATTTCTAGCCTAAGTGCTCTGTATAAAATAAGGAAGATCTTACTGGAATTATTATGAGGATTAAATGAGATCAAGTATTTAATAACAATACAGTTCTTAAGATATAGCAGGCACTTCACTTACAAGTTAATTCATAGCTACAAACTTCAATTTTTCTCTGCAAAGAACACCTCAGCTCAGTTCTGATCAGTTCAGTCACTCAGTTATGTCTGACTCTTTGTAACCCCATGGAGTGCAGCACGCCAGACCTCCCTGTCCATCACCAACTCCCAGATTTACCCAAACTCATGTCCATTGAGTTGGTGATGCCATCCAACCATCTTATCCTCTGTCATCCCCTTCTCCTCCCACTTTCAATCTTTCCCAGCATCAGGGTCTTTTCAAATGAGTCAGTTCTTTGCATCAGGTGGCCAAATATTGGAGTTTTAGCTTCAGAATCAGTCCTTCCAATGAATATTCAGGAATGATCTCCTTTAGGGTGGATGGTTGGATCTTCTTGCAGTCCAAGGGACTCTCAAGAGTCTTCTCCAACACCACAGTTCAAAACCATCAATTCTTTGGCACTCAGCTTTCTTCACAGTAATTCTCACACCCATACATGACCACTAGAAAAATCATAGCCTTGACTAGATGGACCTTTGTTGGTAAAGTAATGTCTCTGCTTTTTAATATGCTGTCTAGGTTGGTCATAGCTTTTCTCCCAAGGAGTAAGCGTCTTTTAATTTAATCGCTGCAGTCACCATCTGCAGTGATTTTGGAGCCCCCCAAAATAAAATCTCTTACTATTTCCACTGTTTCCCCATCTATTTGCCATGAAGTGATGGAACTGGATGCTATGATCTTAGTTTTCTGAATGTTGAGCTTTAAGCCAACTTTTTCACTCTTCTCTTTCACTTTCATCAAGAGGCTCTTTAGTTCTTCTTCACTTTCTGCCCTAAGAGTGGTGTCATCTGCATATCTGAGGCTGTTGATATTTCTCCCAGCAATCTTTTTGATTCTAGCTTGTGCTTCATCCAGCCCAGCATTTCTCATGATATACTCTGCATATAAGTTAAATAAGCAGGGTGACAAAATACAGCCTTGACATGCTCCTTTCCTGATTTGGAACCAGTCAGTTGTTCCATGTCCAGTTCTAACTGTTGCTTCCTGACTTGCGTACAGCATTCTCAGGAGGCAGGTCAGTGGTCTGGTATTCCTACCTCTTGAAGAATTTTCTACAGTTTGTTGTGATCCACAGAGTCAAAGGCTTTGGCATAGTCAATAAAGCAGAAGTAGATGCTTTTCTGGAACTCTTGCATTTTTGATGATCCACAGATGTTGGCAATTTGATCTCTGGTTCTTCTGACTTTTCTAAATCCAACTTGAACATCTGGAAGTTCACGGTTCACGTACTGTTGAAGCCTGGCTTGGAGAATTTTGAGCATTACTTTAATAGCTTACTTTATTCACCTTAATTTTGAGGTGAGTGCAATTGTGCGGTAGTTTGAGCATTCTTTGGCATTGCCTTTGTTTGGGATTGGAATGAAAACTGACCTTTTCCAGTCCTGTGGCCACTGCTGAGTTTTCCAAATTTGCTGGCATATTGAGTGNGGAGTAAGCGTCTTTTAATTTAATCGCTGCAGTCACCATCTGCAGTGATTTTGGAGCCCCCCAAAATAAAATCTCTTACTATTTCCACTGTTTCCCCATCTATTTGCCATGAAGTGATGGAACTGGATGCTATGATCTTAGTTTTCTGAATGTTGAGCTTTAAGCCAACTTTTTCACTCTTCTCTTTCACTTTCATCAAGAGGCTCTTTAGTTCTTCTTCACTTTCTGCCCTAAGAGTGGTGTCATCTGCATATCTGAGGCTGTTGATATTTCTCCCAGCAATCTTTTTGATTCTAGCTTGTGCTTCATCCAGCCCAGCATTTCTCATGATATACTCTGCATATAAGTTAAATAAGCAGGGTGACAAAATACAGCCTTGACATGCTCCTTTCCTGATTTGGAACCAGTCAGTTGTTCCATGTCCAGTTCTAACTGTTGCTTCCTGACTTGCGTACAGCATTCTCAGGAGGCAGGTCAGTGGTCTGGTATTCCTACCTCTTGAAGAATTTTCTACAGTTTGTTGTGATCCACAGAGTCAAAGGCTTTGGCATAGTCAATAAAGCAGAAGTAGATGCTTTTCTGGAACTCTTGCATTTTTGATGATCCACAGATGTTGGCAATTTGATCTCTGGTTCTTCTGACTTTTCTAAATCCAACTTGAACATCTGGAAGTTCACGGTTCACGTACTGTTGAAGCCTGGCTTGGAGAATTTTGAGCATTACTTTAATAGCTTACTTTATTCACCTTAATTTTGAGGTGAGTGCAATTGTGCGGTAGTTTGAGCATTCTTTGGCATTGCCTTTGTTTGGGATTGGAATGAAAACTGACCTTTTCCAGTCCTGTGGCCACTGCTGAGTTTTCCAAATTTGCTGGCATATTGAGTGCAGCACTTTCACAGCATCATCTTTTAGGATTTGAAACAGCTCACCTGGAATTCCATCACCTTCACTAGCTTTGTTCATAGTGATGCTTCCTAAGGCCCATTTGACTTCACATTTCAGGATGTCTGGCTCTAGGTGAGTGATCATACCATCATGATTATCTGGGTTGTGAAGACCTGTTTTGTATAGTTCTTCTGTGTATTCTTGCCACCTCTTCTTAATATCTTCTGCTTCTGTTAGGTCCATATCATTTCTGTCTTTTATTGTTCCCATCTTTGCATGAAATGTTCCCTTGGTATCTCTAATTTTCTTGAAGTGATCGCTAGTCTTATGCCATTTTTGTGAGGATCAAATCAGTTTATGAAGGGAGTTGTTGTTGTTTTTCAGTCTCTAAGTAATGTCTGACTCTGCAACCCCTGGACTGCAGCACGTCAGGCTTCCCTGTCTTTCACTATCTCCCAGAGTTAGTCATTAAAACACAGACTGACTTCTGATGCAGACTATATCCCAAGAGAGGGTGCAGATGTGGAAAAACCATGAGCTTTGGCATAAGACACTGGCATCCTAGCTCCACCAATTACTTAAATGCATTATTTTGAACAAATTATTTAACTGCTCTGATCTCAGTTTTTTCCTTCACTATATGGAAAGTATAATATTGACTTTTTGCAGCATTGCTATGATTGCTCTCTATATAAAATGTTTAACACTATGTCTAGCACAAGGTTCAATAAATGACAAATACTACTATCACCATCAACAATCTTGGCTTTTACTTCCAGTCTACCGGCCATACCTAGCTGTAATATAATCTAAGTTATAATCTAAAAATTGCATATCCTCTTCTGCTTGAAATATCTGTAAGTGGTTTAGGTCAGGACAAGGTTGGTTTAGTTATAATAAATTAGCTTGGAAGGAAAAAAATGGCTATAGAATGCATTCCAGTTTACTCCCATTGTAACTAGAGGAACCAAATAAGAGTTCAGAAATTGCTCAGCACACACTATCTTAATTAGTGAGAAACAATTCAAAATACAGTTACACTAACAAAGGAACATCCTTGAAAACAAAAGACATCATACACATATTCCAAAATAAGCCAAACACAGAAATATAAACCTTCAAAAGCGTATAGTAATTATTTTCTTACCAACTCATAGAAGTGTACAGAAAACCTAGTTAAAAGTTAAGTCACGTTTTCATCTTTAACTTCGTCAAAGTCTTTTAACTCACCTAAATTCCAAGAGCATTATCTTTCTGATAGCAAACCTAAAAATATAAAAGTCAATAGTAAATATATTTAAATAAAGAATATAACATTTCTGAGTTACTAATACAGATGTATTCTGGAATCTTGTTTTAATACTGACTCATATATCAGAATAATTTTATCCAATAAAATACTGAAGAAAGCAAATTTTGCTTTTATATATTTTTATTTTGTTCAGTTTATTTATTTTTAAAAACTATCTAAGAAAAATTATATCCTATTCATATAACAAACACAATTAGCACCATGACATACAAGGATATAACACACAAACTAATAAGCTGAATAGATTTAATCAGAACACAAGTGCTCATTAATATTCATAATATTGGATTACCAATATTATTGGATCACTATTGCCAAAAGCTAGTCTGCCTCAATTTCTTAAGCACTAAACTTCTTTCATTTAATAATCATCAAATGGAAACATTCTGCTGAAGTCATGCCTGCCTTCCTATATAAGGGACACATATTTGTATTATAGACATGTCATGTAATCTTGATATTAAGTCTAAAATATTAGAAAATTATAGACACAGTATCAGATATTTCTGTATATACTTTAAGAAACAGAAGTGATTGTTTTATACGGATAAATGATCCTGTAGTTAGGGTATCTCTGCAAAGGTAGATTCAAACGTCCACTAATTTAGTTTTATCATTTTGTATATTAGAAATAAAGAAGCCAGACCAGAACCATGCCACTGGATATAAGCTTCCAGCTTTGCAAATTAAACTTGCTGAGACAGGTAAAGAGCTTAACTAATGCTATAAATATAAAAGATATAAAAATGGGTCTAGAGACTAGACACGCCGGAAAATCTTTAAAGGACGAAAAGTTACAAGTAATAATGACAAATATTACAAATATTACAAAGTTTGTTAAAAGGCTGACAAGGACTTGACATGGACTTCTGAGCTATCTACTCCAGATTGTTACACAGATTAAAAAATCAAATAATATCTGTGAACAAAGGAAGCCAGCCACAAAAGAGTACATATTATGTGGTTCCATTTTTTTTTAAGTTTAAAACCAAGCAAAATTAAACTACAGTATTCATGTTTGCATAGTTACATATTTAAATGGTAAAGCAAAGGACCATACAAGGGTTTCTAGGATACTGACAATGTTGGTGATTTTTTTTTTTAACATCGGTGGTGTTAAAATTCAGAAGGCTATACATTTCTGTACATTTTATGCAGTATCTGTTAATTTCATTGTAAAGATGATTAAACATTTTTGCTGAAAAGAAATCTAAACACTGGCAAAAGCAAACTGCTCTATACGTTATCCTTTTTTCTTCAGTATAAAAATCACTTGGATGGATTCATAATTGGATTAACAATTAAATCACCGTGTATGTGTTAAGAGAGTCCTAAAGAGCAAATGAACCCTGTCCTATTTAAGAACAGAATATTGGATAAGAGCCAGAGAACAAGGATTTAATAACTGAAGCAGCCTCTTTATCTACCTATGGCAAAATATATTAGGGTAGTTACTTAACTTCCCTGCACCTCAGTTTTCTCACCCATAAAAGGAAGATAATAGTTAATGTGTTGGCTCACATGTGATACACCTTAAGGGAGGACTGCCTGATCATTCAATCTGAAGTAGCAGTTTTTGTTGCTGTACCCTAGTCCCACTTTAATTTATAGCACTCACAACCTGCCGACTCTACATCTGCATATGTTATCTGTCTAGGTTAAGAATTAGAACATAAGCTCCATGAATTAACATAAGACTTTACCTGCCATGTTCACTGATGTACCCTTAGCACTAGAATGGTGGTTGGTGCTCAAAGTAGGCTCAACCGAATTCTCTATTCATAACTCTACACCTAGATACCTAACTGCTTATTCTACATCTATAAGGCTCTTTAGTAGCTAGAATTCAACATTCCTATACCCAATCCCACCACTAACAACAGCCAAAGTCAGGAATGGCACCTAATCACCTGACTACCTTGGCCAAAAACTCTGCGGAGTCATCCTCGATTCCTCCCTTCCCACACTCATCACATCCAGCCATCAACCATCTCTTCACTTCCCTCTCTCTCAAATTGGTAACTCCTCTGTATCTCAACTTCCCACACTAACCTATGCCATTATTATCTTTAACCAGACTGCAACAATATTCACCTAGCTAACTACCTGCCTCTTGCCCCCTCCAACAGGGAGCATTTTCAAAATACCACCATCAGGCTTCACTGGTTTCCTACTGCTCTTCGAATTTAAAGCAAACAAAGCTAAAGATGGTCTTTGGTCCTGTTAGGACCAAAGGCTCTAGAATCAATCAACCTCAAGAATCAATCATTAAAACAAAACAACTAACCTCTTATTTTGACACTGTGTTTACAATATTTAGCGAAATTCACCTCCTAATTTCATGGAACACAGGAAAAAATAAAATCTGCCATTTTATAAGTTGTATGACATTCATAACATGAATGTTTCCATTTCATACTAAAACAGTTAGTCAATTACCTTTTAAAATACTGGGCATATATGTCTACAGGTGCAAATATGGAAAAGTGTCCAAGACATAGTTTAAAAAAAAAAATCACAGGGGTAGGGAACTGGAAAAGATGGATATGTAAATAAAGACACTGAGGGTTAAGGGTCAGGGAAGATTTACTGAAACTTACCCCCTTCTGTGTATTGTTCAAAATAATTTTTTATTACATATATAGCTTGTACAACATACTTCTTTCATTGTTTGGTATTTAATTATCATGTATGTTTACTTTTCCAATTTTTAAATAATCTTTTAAAAAGATTTATCAGAAAATGGTAAGAAAATTCGTATTAACTGAACTGAAATCTTAAAATCTCTATGTTTAGTCTTCCTCACATTCCTTCAAAAAGAAAACAAACCCTAAAGAACATAATCTCTCTAATCTGAGTCAAAAATTACAAGGCAAAGAAATATCTTATGACTCTTCAGCAGCTAGATATAATTTTTCTAGCTACCATCTCCCTCATGATCAAATCAAGAAAGAAAAGAAAGTTCCAAGTTTATAATTACATTTAGTTTAGAAGCTCAGATGAGATCCAAGTTAGAAACATCTAATTCCTATGTATAAAACTTAAACTCATTCCTACCTTGATTTGACAATTTCTTTCTCATATATATCTTCAATCACCTGTTGTTAAAAATATAAAAATGTTTAATATCTCAAATAATTTTTTTAAGACTCAAAGTTTTCAGTTACTGAGATTACACAAAACAAGCTGTTTAGGAAAGCTATCAAATATTACTTCTAATGAAATAATACTTCAGAGATTTTTTTTATAATCCCATTATATTCCTCAAAATGTAAAAAAACAAGAAAGCAAAGTAGTAGAAAAAATAAATATGTCTGCATAAAAATAATTATAGAAGTAATTATTAAAATGATATATTTATTTCATTTCTAGGGAAAACAAAAATTCACAAGATCAGGATAATATTTAAAACATAGTTTTAACAAGGAATACTAAATGTTACCAGGCTTCATCTAAGAGTTTTAACAATGTGTTTTCAAAAATCAGAAAGCAAACTGAAAGCACAAAGAAATAACAGAAACAAATGACATTCTATTTTCCAAATGCATGATAAAACCTCAGATTTCCATTTACTTGAGTTAGGCAGGGTAAAATGGTATAATCCCTAAGAATTCAGGTTCTGGAGTTGGAAGCCTGATTCAAACCAGCCACCTTCACTGCTGATGGCTACAACCTCTGCAAGTGCCTGACTGCTCTAAGGCTGTTTCCCAGTATACCAAAAGGATCTAATTATACTATTAACTACCCCATGGATTTGCTAAAAGACAACACACATAAAGAATTCAGCCCAGGTCCTTGCATATGGTGGGCCTTTAATAATAGTTAACAGTAGCAGAAGTAATAGTAGTGCTAGTGATGAGTGGTTTAAAAAAAAGTTATAAAGTGCTTTAACATGGTATAATATAATTTTATGGTAACTATGATATCTTTTAATTGCTCAGAGTGTATCTGTCAAATAAATGTTTGTGGATGGTAAAGGCAGGAAGATAATGAGGCAAGCAAATCTTGAATTTATGTGAAATTTGTTTTTTTCTGCTCTCTTTTTATTAAAATCTAAATTATTAAAAAATAATAAAATGAAGGGTATAATCTTCTTTAATACCAAGTTAAAATAAATTTTTTCTAAACAGGCATACATAGCTTCATCTAGAATTATCTCTAGTATTAACTAAAATGATCTGAATATAAATTTAATCTCTAAAACTCTTGATCTAATTAGGTTCAACTCATTCTAGTAGCGTCATCAAGATAATNCAAGTTAAAATAAATTTTTTCTAAACAGGCATACATAGCTTCATCTAGAATTATCTCTAGTATTAACTAAAATGATCTGAATATAAATTTAATCTCTAAAACTCTTGATCTAATTAGGTTCAACTCATTCTAGTAGCGTCATCAAGATAATTTTGTTATCAATGAAAAATAACTCTAGGAACCCCTAGACCCAACATATACAAACATAAAGTAAGATAAAGCAACCTGGCCAATAATTAAGAGTAACTAATGTATGTCAAGTTTAATCTTCCTAATGAACAAAATGGGATTGCTGGCAAAACAAATATATTTATAGATAAAACATTTAAGCTCAAATAATAAGAAATTTGGGGTTCAGTTTTATTAAGAGTGCCTAAAGTATCACAATTCACTTTATAATGGCAAAGCTTCATATCAGTCTTTACTACACATTAAGTGGCATGCAATATGTCAGCTCTATTTCATGTAAGGACCTCTTTTTAAGAACCTATTTCAATAAGAATTAATCTTACGTTTAGGCTTTTTTCCTTTTCAATTATTCTAAACTGTGTCACGTGAATCCTAAGACCATTTTCTAACTGAATATGACTGGCCCCACGCCTCTGATCCTCTACACTAAACAAGTCACCCCTCTTCTACCATTATTACAGATCTTTATTGAAGTTCATCAACCAGAAGACAATAGATTCTATCCTAGGTGAACTGTAAAAAAAAGCTGTAGGAAAACTGCTGTATATTTACAAAGATATTCATTACATGGTCATCTAAAAATGATAAATCAGAAACAATCTAAGAATCTATGAACAGGAAAATCCACACACTTTTTAAAAGCTTAAAAGATACAGAACAAATGATAGAGGTTATCACTGAGAAATGATCTTTTATTCTCATATGTGTAGCCTCTGTATTTTTCAAATTTTCTCTTATGAGTAATCACTAGTTTAGAAAACCATTCATTTTAACTTTAAAAAAGGTGAAAAGCTTTTGAGTCAGCTCTTGAAAAAGAGATACAAAGAGCATACTTATTCAAAAAGGATGCTGCAAACCAAAAATACTTACCTTTATATCAAAGGGTGACTTTTTCTTGATATGGGGTGCCCAATATTTACATGCTAACTGCAAAAGTAAACAGTATAAATAGTAAGTCATATATTCATACAGCTGTAGAGCTAAAAGACCAAGATTAGCCAGTAACAAGCACTTCTGGCACAAGGCCACGTTAGATGAGAGTCATTTACCTACTAAGGGGACTACCTAGGCTTGTAGAGCAGTTAACATCTTTGGCCACAATCCAATGAACGTCATAATGCCCTGCATGACAACCTGCTACTGTGATTTTAAAAACAAAACAAGACATACCTTTCTAATTACCCCTAGGGGAAAGTTAATAACCACAGTCAAACACCTTCAGCATAGAGCTAAGGAAACACAGGTTTAGAAAAATTAAATGAGCTGCCCACGATAAAATGTTCACAAGCGAGCCAGTACTAAACACCAGATTCAAAGTCCTCAGGAATGTTGATCTGCAAAACAATAAATCTTTAAGTGATTAGCACACACTCAGGAGGACTTCTTTGGTGGCACAGTGGTAAAGAATCCACCTGCCAACGCAGAAGTCAGTCAGTTTAGTCGCTCAGTCATGTCCAATTCTTTGCGAACCCATGGACTGCAGCACACCAGGCCTCCCTGTCCATCACCAACTCCCGGAGCTTGCTCAAACCCATATCCATCAAGTCAGTGATGCCATCCAACCATCTCATCCTCTGTTGTCCTTTCTCCTCCTGCCTTCAATTTTCCCCAGCATCAGGGTCTTTTCTAATAAGTCAGTTCTCGAATCAGGTGGCCAAAGGCTCCAATGCAGGAGACTAGGTTTCAATCCTTGCTTCAGGAAGATCCGCCGGAGAAGGAAATGGCATCCTACTCCAGTATTCTTGCCTGGGAAATCCCATGGTCAGGAGAGCCTGGCGGGCTCAGTCCATGGGGTCACAAAAGAGTCAGACATGACTTAGAGACTATACAACAATAACAGTAGTCTATTAAGTGGATAGCATTATGTCTCAAAAGAAACAACGTACATACTTAAAGAAAACTTTATGGCTAAAAAATGCTTATCATTAAAGAAGTGAGATCCCAGAATTCAGACATCTGATCTTCTTTATAACTAAATTTCAACCTCTACAACCTCATTCACTCAATAATCATTAGAAAGCATCTTCTCTGGTCAGGTGCACCAGGTGCTTAGAAATAATGGAGGAGGAGGGGCAGGGAAATGATACTGTCCCTACATACTCTCTGTCCCCATCTCCACCATCCTTCCTTTCACGAGTTCGTGTTCCTGGCTTCTTTACATACACATCATAAGGCATCTGCACTTGCATCTCCCCAGACTGTTTGCCTGCTCTTCCCCAACTGGCTCCTTTTTTGGCTCAGGTCTGAGGTCAGAATCACCTCAGAGAGGACTTTCCGGCCTGCTTTTATACACTCCACTGCTCTGTCACAATGCCGTTTCATTTTCCTGATAGCAATGATCATTGTCTGAAACTACACTCTTCATTTACTGACTCATCTCTAAACTTTAAGCTCCCTGAGGGGAGGAAACTAATAACTTCTACCAAAAATTTCAGGTATATGTGAAAAGAGGGTTCTAATCTAGTCTGGAGCTACGACAAACCTAAAGTGAAGTCGCTCGGACAAGTCCAGCTCTTTGCGACCTCATGGGCTGTAGCCCACCAGGCTCCTCCATCCATGGGATTCTCCAGGCAAGAGTACTGGAGGGGGTTGCCATTTCCTTCTCCAGCGGATCTTCCTGACCCAGGGATTGAACCCAGGTCTCCCGCATTGCAGGCAAACACTTTAACCTCTGAGCCACCAGGGAACCCCATGACAAACCTAAACAGCATATTAAAAAGTAGAGACATCACTTTGCTGACAAAGGTCCATATAGTCAAAGCTATGGATTTTCCAGCAGTCTTGTATAGAAGTGAGAGTTGGACCATAAAAAGCCTAAGAACTGTTGCTTTTGAATTGTGGTCCTGGAGAAGACTCTTGAGACCCCTTGGACAGCAAGGAGATACAACTAGTCAATCCTAAAGGAAATCAATCTTGAATATTCACTGGAAGGACTGATGCTAAAGCTGAAGCTCCAATACTTTGGCCACCTGATGCGAAGANAGACTCTTGAGACCCCTTGGACAGCAAGGAGATACAACTAGTCAATCCTAAAGGAAATCAATCTTGAATATTCACTGGAAGGACTGATGCTAAAGCTGAAGCTCCAATACTTTGGCCACCTGATGCGAAGAGCCGACTCACTGGAAGACTCTAATGCCAGCAAAGACTGAAGGCAGGGGGAGAAGGGGTGACAAGAGGATGAGATGGTTGGATGACATCAGCGGCTCACAAGGGAGACAGTGAAGGACAGGGAAGCCTGGTGTGCTGCAGTTCATGCGGTTGCAAAGAGTTGGACAGAACTTAGCGACTGAACAACCACAACAATCTAGTCTCAGTTATCCGCAACAACCTCTCCAAATTAACATAGATTGATGACAACGAATTAACCATATCAGAAAAGGGTGGAAGAAGCGGAGAGAATTAGGATTCTAAGTAGAGGGAACAATGTTGAAAGGCCAGGAGGTGAAAGATAACACAGCACAATTAAGTGCAGTTCAGTACGGCTAAAACACAATTAGAAAAGGGGAAATAACAGACAAAACTGGATATAAGCACAGACTAGATTATAAAACACGTTGGAGGATTCCAGTCATTATCCTAAGGGCAATTAGAACTCATTAGAAATTGTAAGAAGATAAGTGAGGTGATCAGATTTGTACTTGGGTAAAANGTCTATCAGATCTAGTCCCTTAAATCTATTTCTCACTTCCACTGTATAATCATAAGGGATTGGATTTAGGTCATAACTGAATGGTCTAGGAGTTTTCCCTACTTTCTTCAATTTAAGTCTGAATTTGGCAATAAGGAGTTCATGATCTGAGTCACAGTCAGCTCCCAATCTTGCTTTTGCTGACTGTATAAGAGCTTCTCCATCTTTGGCTGCAAAGAATATAATCAAGCTGATTTTGGTATTGCCCATCTGGTGATGTCCATGTGTAGTGTCTTCTCTTGAGTTGTTGGAAGAGGATGTTCGCTATGACCAGTGCGTTCTCTTGGCAAAACTCTATTAGCCTTTGCCTTGCTGTATTCATTCTGTACTCCAAGGCCAAATTTGCCTGTTACTCCGGGTGTTTCTTGACATCTTACTTTGGCATTCCACAGTCCCCTATAATGAAAAGGACATCTTTTTTGGGTGCTTGTTCTAAAAGGTCTTGTAGGTCTTCATGGAACCGTTCAACTTCAGCTTCTTCAGCACTACTGATGGGGGCATAGACTTGGAGTACCGTGATATTGAATGGTTTGCCTTGGAAATGAAGAGATCATTCTGTCATTTTTGAGATTGAATCCAAGTACTGCATTTTGGACTCTTGTTGACTATGATGGCTACTCCATTTCTTCTAAGGGATTCTTGCNGATATTGAATGGTTTGCCTTGGAAATGAAGAGATCATTCTGTCATTTTTGAGATTGAATCCAAGTACTGCATTTTGGACTCTTGTTGACTATGATGGCTACTCCATTTCTTCTAAGGGATTCTTGCCCACAGTAGTAAATATAATGGTTATCTGAGTCAAATTCACTGATTCCAGTCCATTTTAGTTAGCTGATTCCTAAAATGTTGACGTTCACACTTGCCATCTCCTGTTTGACCACTTCCAATTTGCCTTGACTCATGGATGTAACATTCTAGGTTCCTATGCAATATTGCTGTTTACAGCATTGGACCTTGCTTCCATCACCAGTCACATCCACAACTAGTTGTTTTTGCTTTGGCTCCATCTCTTCACTCTTCCTGGAGTTATTTCTCCACTCTTCTCCAGTAGCATATTGGGCACCTACCAACCTGGGGAGTTCATCTTTCAGTGTCCTATCTTTTTGCCTTCTCATGTTGCTCATGGGGTTTTCAAGGCAAGAATACGAAGGTGGTTTACCATTCCTTTCTCCACTGGACCACATCCTGTCAGAAGTCTCCACCATGACCGGTCCATCCTGGGTGGCTCTACCTAGCATGGCTCACTGAGCTAGACAAGGCTGTGGTCCATGTGATGACTGGTTAGTTTTCTGTGATTGTGGTTTCAGTTTGTCTGCCCTCTGATACCTTCTCTCAGCGCCTACCGTCTTACTGGGGTTTCTCTGACCTTGGACGTGGGGTAATCTCCTCAGCTGCTCGCCACAGCAGCACCACGCAGCCACTGCTCTTATGTAGGTAAGATGGAATCAGGAATAACAAGAATATGTATTGGAGGAAATAACTTTGTTTCTTCAGTACAAATCTGGAGAGGGAGGCCAATGAGGACGATAAATGGACAAGCATATCATTTGACATGCAAGGGAGTTAACATATCCTTTTGCAAGTGATAAGAAGCTATCAAAGAAACTTATTATGAAGGAAGCAAACAATTAACCATGTTAGAAAGTTCAGTGGAAAAGGCAGATTGGAGTGGGCCCTGGAGTGTTTGCCTATCAGTACCTTGTTTCTATTCTATATGATTTTCCCTTTTTAAAAAAAAGTCCAAACTGTATAGTTGACATTTTAAAAATATTCCAAAATTTGAATTTTTCAGGAATCATCATCTTCCATTCCACATAATTTTCTCATAATAGGCCCCATGTGTGTGCTTAGTCACATCTGTGACCCCATGAACTGTAGCCTTCCAGGCTTCTCTGTCCATGGACTCTTCCAGTGGAGGATACTGGAGTAGGTTGTCATTTACTACTCCAGGGGATCTTCCCAACCCAGGGATCAAACCCATGTCTTTTACATTTTCTGCATTGGCAGGCAGATTCTTTAACACTGTGCCACCAGGGAAGCCCCTAATAGGCCCTATGGCGGCACAAAGAATAATTCCACTCACTCAGTCAAACTATCTCAGTAAATAATCATGCTACAGCCTGCTCCTGTCCAAATGAAAATTTCTTCTACTTTTGTTTAAAGATATTTAAAACTTTATTTTTTTTCAGAAAACTGAAGTAATTGATTCAACAATAATAACAGTTTGAGCATGCAGCAAAAATCATTTAACATCTAATGTTTAAACTTACCATGATGTATAGAGTTTATTTTCATTCCTATAAAGTTCCCACAAGAAGAGTGTAGTGATAATAAAAGTGTTTCATTACAGGTACTTCAAATAGCACTACAGTACATCTTTGACAAAATTTTTACAATATTCCAACTTTCAATATGAAACAGCTTAAAAAGGCATGGGCCAAAAAAATTAAAAAATGTATAGTAGTATCACGTGGGCAAACAAAATCTAATAATCATACAAACACAACACTGTTAGGATTCTCTGTTAGGGCTGGGAAAGGAGTATATAAATCATTAAGTTAAAATAAAATTACATAAATAGCTTAGGAAAATCCCCAAATAGATAATTTCAGACATATTAAAGAAAAAACCTTGAACTTTTATTCTTGGAAAATATGAACTAGTTGTCCTCTGCTTTAACAGAAATGTTCTTGTGTAAAGCAAATTCTATAAACCAGCATCTTACTTGCACTTGAGCAACATTATCTCAGGAAAAAAGAAATTACTCTTTAAAACATGACTCTCCTGTATGTTTGTAAACTGTTGGGATTTTATCTCTGTTATGTTTAACCTCTGTGAATTAAACCCAAGTTTCTCAAAATTCACTTGTAAAAATCAGCAGACCAACTTTTCCTCCCCACCCCACAAAGACAATTCTTACAGTGGGATGTAAAATTATTCACTTGTCCACTTTAACAGAGGGCCTGCCACTAAGTATATCTGAATATGCTAGGATAATTACCGACCCATTCTTTTCACCTTAGAAAGATTATGGCTATTTTCTTATTACTAGGAAGTGCCATTCTTAAGGATTTTTAGGTTAGCTTCATGGCAAATAGATATGGAAACAGTGAGACTTTATTTTGGGGGGTTCCAAAATCACTGCAGATGGTGACTGCAGCCCTGAAATTAGAAGACGCTTGCTCCTTGGAAGAAAATCTATGACCAACCTAGACAGCATATTAAAAAGCAGAGGCATTATTTTGCCAACAAAAGTCCAACTAGTCAGAGCTACAGTTTTTCCAGTAGTCATGTATGGATGTGAGAGTTGGGACTATAAAGAAAGCTCAGTTCTGAAGAATTGATGCATTTGAATTGTGGTGCTGGAGAAGACTCTTGAAAGTCCCTTGGACTGCAAGGAGATCAAAATAGTTCATCCTAAGGAAAATCAGTCCTGAATATTCTTTGGAAGGACTGATGCTGAAGCCTAATCTCCAATATTTTGGCCACCTGATGCAAAGAACTGACTCACTGGAAAAGACCCTTATGCTGGGAGAGATTGAAGGTAGGAGGAAAAGGGGATGACAGAGGGTGAGATGGCTAGATGGCATCACTGACTTAATGGACATGAGTTTGAGCAAGCTCCGGGAGTTGGTGATTGACAGGGAAGCCTGGCGTGCTTCAGTCCATGGGGTCGCAAAGAGTCGGACATGACGGAGCAACTGAACTGACTGAAGGATTTTTATTTAAAATGGCAAATATGAAGGACAACGTGTGATTATAACTCTTTTACAGTTTGATTAAATATTTTCCAAATCATGACAGAACTGTTTAGAATGACACTCTCGATTCCATAAAAATCTTATTTCTGTACAAGATTATCAATTAAAATAACAATTCACTAATGATCAAAATAACATTGTTTAGCATTAGAATCTTGCAAAAAACAAGAATAAAAACTAGATCTAGTCACTGCCATTTGATCAAATTTAACAGATTTAGTTAAGTCAGAATCACTCAATTAAAGAGGTATTAAAAGAAAGTTTACTAAAGTAAATGTAAAAGTCTTGTGGAGATGGAATCTACAAGTGAGCCTTAAGTCTACTGCTATCAATTATGAGAAAGCATGTAGATGAACTACATTCATTCCTCTGAAAAGATGACACTGCATTCACATCAACAAAAAGATTATGGCACTTGAACACTATATTTAATGAGTAAACATGGTAAATGTACAGAGGTACATACTAGGCTCTTTCTTTTAAATTTTGGAGGGAAAAACAGCAGGCTGAGCAAAAACAAAACAAAACAAACCAATCTCCTGTAGAACAGGAGGTGAAGTTACCAGAGTCCTAAGAATAAATAGCTTGGAAGACCAATGAAAATAATGTTATTATCTTCTCATCTACCTTCACTTTTATTGGCTTTATATTTTTTAGATTGTAAGAAAAAACTTTCCAATGAAATTTGAACCACAGACCTAAAATCTATGAAATAAATGAAATATAGTCATGCTATCTGCTGCAGCCAAAAACCAATTTTTGCCTGTCTTTTGAGTATATATAAAAGGAGATCATATGTGTTAAGGAATACTTCCTTCAGAAATGTGGCTGAATTATTTGTACCATGATGGATTTATAACATTTTCAATACAGCCAAAGTATATGTTAAAATAAATGCTTAGTTTATGACATCAAAATTTTCTCTCTAAAAATTAATTTGGCTCCTCCTAAAACCTGTATTAAATGTCTATGTATCTTACATCTTAGTATGAAGGACAAGCAACTGCTTATGAAGTAATTCAATCTAATTCAGGCCTTTTGATAAAAATACATTTTAAAGGATACAGGCTAAAAACAAGGTCGCCAGAGACACCACGAACGTTATCAGTGGTTCTGTCAGTTCATAACTGAATTTAGGATACTCATTTTCTCTTGTGGTCATTCCTTAAAGTGAGTAAGTTGATGTCTCTTCCAGTGAGGAGCCTGTCTGAATGTTTTGCCACAAACTGAGCATTCAAATGGTTTCTGTCCTGCATGAATTAGATAGTGTCTTTCCAGTTTAGATGGGGACCTAAAACTTTTAGAACAAACACTGCATTGGTAAAGAAGGCCATCATTCCTCTCGGCACGCCCTGAGTAACTACAATAATGACTATGTTGGCTCTGCTCCGATTCTAGAAGTGTGCTAGGGGGATAGGGCTCTCTGTTCCTACAGGGGGCACCAAGAATGAAATCCTCTGATTCTGCCTTAACTTTTATTTCTGACATTTGACCTGACTCTGAGACCTTGTATTTTTGAAAACCAAAAGTCTGACATTGTTGGGAAGCACTGTAGCTAACATTATCACCCTGATGAATGAAAAGTTTGTTAAAATTTTCCAATTCTACTTGGCAAAGAGATTTTCTATAGGGAAGCTTATCAATATGAGTTAGTTTATGTCTTTTCAAGTGAGCTGACTGTCTAAAAGATTTCCCACAAACATTACAGCTGAAAGGCCTCTGTCCAGTATGAATTAAATAGTGTCTTTGTAGTTTAGAAACAGAAGGAAACACTTTCTCACATTTGTCACAAGGACACATCTTATGTCCAGTATGTATGTTTCCACGTGGAACTGAAAAGCCACACTGGAGCACTTGACAGTTTTCCAAGAATTCCTCACCTGATGGACCATAGATAGATATGTCTTTTTTATGCACAGGATTATCCACAGTTAACATGTTTTCTGGTGTAAGAATACCTTTTACATTTTTCCCCATATTTTGGCTCTGGCAGTGCTTTTGCCAAGAAAACGGCAAAGTCAATGTTTTCTTTTTATTGCCAACTGTCTTATATGTTCCATGCTTGCCAAGAGAACTCAGACATGTTCTCTGGGTTTGTTCAGGCCTCTGCTCACCAGAAATAAGATCACGATTTTTCATGAAAGTGTTTTTAAATAATTTATCAGATCGAAAATTATCTAATTTCTTACCCCCAGCACGTTTAAGCTTAGCCAAGATTTTTTTAACAATGGTTTTATAGTTGTAGCTGCTTTTGAGCTTGCTTGGAATTTTGCCACTTCTGGCAGGAAAACACTTGTGTCCATTGAGAATCTGCTCTGATTCAAAACATTCTTCACACTCGGGACATTGAAAAGGGACAATATAAACAGAGTGGACATCAAGTTGATTATTCTCTTCAGATTCACCTATATTACCATTTTCAAAGCCATCCTGCTTTGCATTTAATTTATTAGGCAGGGAGCATGATTCTGAACTCTTCACCTTTAATGAAAGAGTCTGAAAAGTCTTATTCCTGGTATGGATTTGTTTATGCTTCAGAAGTTTGCTTTGAATCTTAAATCCTTTTTGACAAAAACAACACTGAAAAGGTCTTTCTTCTGAATGTGTGAGTTGGTGGATTTTTAAGTGAGTTGACTGTCGAAAAGACTTACTGCACAGGACACATTTAAAAGGCCTCTGACCAGTATGAATTAGAGCATGCCTATCAAGTTTTGATTGTGATGGAAACATCTTGCCACAGATTGTACACGCATGAATATCCTTTTTTTTCTTTGAAGGGCTGTATGTAGGATCAGACTTGGAGCATGGGTGTAATGCCCATCTCTCCTCTGGGGTAAAAGTATGATACATTCCATACACTGGCTTTTCTTGCTTGGCCTCCAACAATCTTCTGACCTGTTTAACATCATTCTGGTACGTTTCATCGTGAAGCTGTTGGTGCTTCACAAATGTCTTCAGATTCTTAAAGTGGCGTTGACAAATATTACATTTAAAAGGCAGATTATGAGTTAGTTGATGTCTTTCCAGGTGAACTAGTTGCCTAAAGGTTTTATGACACACGTCACATTCAAATGGCTTCTGACCAGTATGAATGAGATAATGCCTAGCTAATTTTGATGGTGTTTCAAAATGCTTGAAGCAAATATTACATATATATGGCCTGTTTCTAGGTAGCTTGTTGGCTGCTACACACTGCTGAATCTTTAGCATTTTAAAATTGTTTTCAGCCATCATATTCTTCAGTAATATACTCTGATGAGTTCCATAGTGTTCTTAAACTCCACAGATGTCTAAAAATTAAAAATAAAAATGTATTAATTTTAAAATTACTTATTCATGTGAAAAGAAATAATTTTAAATGTCCTTTGGCTAAAGATATTAAAGGAAATAGGGAACCTCAACTTTTCCTGTGTTTAACAATAAGTTAATAACCATTTTAGATACTTTAGAATCATTAAACTAATTGCACACATATAGAGAAATAAGGAGTCTTCAAAGGAAATACTTAAAAATTTATATAATTTTAAGCTGTATTTCTAATTAGTTGAGATAATACATTAAAGAGACTGAGTTGGATTTCTTAACATTAGACCTTTTAATTCCAATTTTCTTGTCACTATTAAGTAGATTTGCCATTTTCCAAAATTGTACTAGAAAGGTAAAAACTAAAAGAAATATAACACTAAAAACAAGACAAGACATATCTGCATTCAATTATAACACTCCTTGGATATGATCTGAGAATGGAATGTTTTAGTTATCAACATTCTTAGCCACATCGTTAGTAATATTTACTCTAAGTTACTTCTTTGGACCAACAAAGATAACGCAGACAACTGGAAGAAAATGTTCCAGGAAACCTGAATTTTAGTTCTGGATTTGCTACCATATGGTCTTGGTGGCAAGGAGAAGGAAATATATAGACTCCTCAGCTCTAAGTCAGGGAAAGTGTCTCCTGGCCTGCCTACCACATCATGGTGTCATGAGAATCAATGGAGATGATACATCGGATGATGCTAGAAAACTAAAGCAGTATATAAATGTAAGGTATTATTTAGCTCAACACTAATCAAACTTAACTTAATCTACTTAATATTTTTAGGGTTTCTAACTAAGAGATAAACACACTAAATGTATAGTTCTTTTTATTCCTCCTTTCCACTTTGTTGTAAAAGTCCTGAAAGACAAGTATAGAGGCAATAAAGCTGACACAGTGGCTACTTACATATTTATCTATGGGTCAGTAATTGCAGGTTGAGTACAATTCACTTTCAGGCAATATAATTAAAGGTCATTTTGGTCTTAAGAGTTATTCAACAGACAAAAACACTTTCTCTAATATGCCTCTATGGGACACACGCAAAAGCTTATGAGGAGCTTTCACAACCACTTTATACCATATATTCTATATGAAAAGCCAATTTTTTCTTATCCTTCTATGGATCCCTTTTCTTTAAATAATGAAGCCAGAGATTTAAAACAGGTGTTCCAGCTCTCATCCAAAAAGTGTATCTTCTAGTTGAGATAAGGGAGTTGATAAACCTACAGGAGACTCCGTTTTTTTTGTCAGCTGATTTAGTGAATATCTGAGCTTCCCTGGTGGCTCAGACAGTAAAGAACCTGCCTGCAATGCAGGAGACTTGGGTTTGATCCCTGGGTTGGGAAGATCCCCTGGAGAAGGGAATAGCACCCCATTTCAGTATTTTTGGCTGCAGAATTCCATGGAGAGAGGAGCTTGGTGGGCTACAGTCCATGGGGTCACAAAGGGTCCGAAACGACCAAGCAACTTTCACTTTCAGTGATAATCCGGCATATGTGCTGTGTGCTATTACTGTTTTTGTGTTTAAGATGTCTAGAAAACACCTTAAACACAAAATCTCAAACACATCCACTGTAGTGCTTTTCAGCAATCTGATTTAAAAATAGGAAAAAAATCATTTATTGAGCAAATTATCTTCTACTAGTTGTTTTATCATAGTGTCCTTCAATCTCCAAGTCACTATCCATTAATGGATTGTGAAATAAATTTAATGGGTCATGGATCTGCATTTTTGTTTAATAAAATAGATTAGAAAAATAACAGATTGCACAACATATGGTAAGGACAGTGTTTTGTGAAACTTCTATAGGATAAACTTTGTGAAACCTGTTCTCTTGCATATTTCTTCACACAGGAAAAAGAGGAACCCACAACAAATCAATCATTTTATCCAAAAGTGGCCAAGTAATCCATTAGGTAAGACTGGGGCCCATAGGACAAGATAGGAATTTCTAAGGATTACTAATTTTCTTCACTTGACCCAAATAACCCCAAAATATTATCAAAAAATTTAATTAGAGGTCAAAGGTAATATGGCACCAAAACAGTCTGACTGCAAGCCACTCTATTAATTTATAAAATACACCCTATAACCCAGATATACATGTTAGCAACAATCAGCTGTTGATACTATTAGTATGCATTTTCGCAACACTGAGTTAGAGAAATTACAGGTGAACAGCCTCCAAATCCCTAAAGTGCTAACACAGCAGCAGTTATGAAGATTGCAATTAGGTGAGTTGCCCGAAATTTGGCAATTTATTTAATTCCTGTCAAGTAATCAGGTATTGAGGTGTCAATTAGGACAATGAGCCAAACTGCAAGTAATTAGCAAATCTTTATTCACTTATGCAACAGTGCAAGCAAGAGGCTAAAAAAGTACTGGTCACCCAGTGGTCAGTTAAACAGAACAGTGCACACAGTCATATCCCAGGGGAGGAGGGTGGAAAAAAAGGCTACTGGCTCTTTATGGACCTGTGAGCCAGGGGAGGAGGAAGGAAGGGCTATAAGTAGAAAGATCCTGAGTCAAAACGGACAAAAGTACCTCAATCAATGGTAACCCGTCCACCTTCCCTCCCTTTGCAATAAGGGAGGTATTGGTGGAGGCAATTGGGAAGTAGCTGGGCCTCAGAATGGAGGTACCTGAACCAGGAATGCAGAAGAATATGAGCATGGCTAGTGGGAGGGAACTCGTGTGTCCTCGACTGCGATTCCCTCCACAAAACTGCAGTGCACGGCCATGCGTAAGTCCAGTGTTGTGAGAGCAGCTTCCTCTGATGAGGCCAGCAAGGCAAAGCCATTGTCTACCATTGGGCCTGAAGGATCACACGAAGTATTTTGGTCTGAAGCCAAGTTCCTCCACTCCTGTTGTGTATTTCTTCTTTCCTTTAATAGTTTCTTTGGAACACTGGCAAAAAATGCCACATGAGAACTACACACATGGCAACCATTTCTGATTATAACAGGAATTGACTACCTATAGTTACCGTGCCAAAGAGAGACCATGGATTATCATCTAACACTAGCCCTAAGACTGGATACTATTGTCACTTGCATCCATGCCATGTGGGAAAGCACTGACTGGAAGCTCTATATTGTTAGAATCATTGGTGGCAAGCAGTGATCTCACCTGCTATTTATAAGTGACAGCTCAGGGATCCCCAAGCTCCAAGTGCAGTCCCACACTTAAGCACATGCACATTAATTTGACAGAACTCCAAATCCCACTTCAACTGGATCTTGTGTTCTCAACTGATTTTTTATTTTTTTGGTCGATAATATTTAAAAAACAAACCAACATTGTGTAATTTTCCTAGGCTCAAGTAAAAATAAAAAACGTCAAATCTCAATGGTTCAATCCCAAGATTATCCTGACAACAGCAAAATACTTTTACAGTTGGAAGACTGAAAAAACTGATCTCAAAAAAATTCCAACGAAATTTTAAGGCTGAAAGCCTACTGGCTTTCCAGTCTCAAACAACACCATCAAAAGGAAGTGAGGACATCATAAAAATCATTGAACGAAACACAAGAACTGAGAAAAACTTAAGAGAACTTTCATTTAGGGGATAATCTTTAGCGACATTTATCATGGCCTTTCCCTCTATGTAGCTTCTGCTCTACTTCCCTTGGGCCACTCTCTCTTGCCCTTGAGCCATTACCTCTTCCTCCTGGGGGGTGGGGGGTGGGGTTGCACAAGACACAGGGCCCTCACAACTGACCCTCGACTTAATCATCCACAATCAGTAAGCACCTAGGAGTCGAACGAGAGTCCAGAGACTGCAAAACCCCACAGCAGGAAAAGCAAGGCAAGGGTGAAAAGTGCTTTGGCCACGGTGGGGCGGGGGGAGGGAATGCCACATGTGATACGATTCACTGCATGGGAAAGTATGCTTTTTGCATTTTCAGAGATTCCTGCTCCCCAGGGGACGAAGTCAGGAGTTGGGGAAACGAGAAAATAAAATGAGCTGAGTTCCTGGCTCCCCCGTTCTGGGTCCCCGGGCACCTTGGAGGGACTGAGGCAGGTCCGACCTTTCCCGTGGGTCGCTCCACCTCACACCTGAATTCCTGGAATCTTCCTCACGCACCTGCAGCTGGCACGGGCCCGGGAGCCGCGCATCTCGGGGCCAGGAGCCGCAAAGGCAGCGTGCGCACGTCCTCCGGGCCGGCGCGGCGACGGGCTGGGTGCGCAAGCGCAGGGCTCGGGAGAGCCTCGGGACATGGTCCGACTGGAAACAGGCTCCCCACCAGCCCAGGGCCGCAGTCGCTTGGGCTTTCCTGGAAGTCTTCAGCGTGAAATGAGGCTCCAGCGATGTTTCCAACCCCGGTGCTGCTTACCCGGCCCTGCAATTATGAGGGGAAGAGAATAGAGTTAAGAAGAGTGTATTTTCCGTTTCAGCTCGATGCTTGACTAGGAAAACCACATAGCCTTGACGGTGGGCTCAAGGCTCTGCTGGAAGCTGGTGAGCCCGTGTTCAAAGCCCACTCTTCTAGTCCTCTATAATGCGAGAGAAAAGGGCCGGTGATAAAACGCCATGTGTCAGAACTTTCTGTGCCTTCACTGTCCTGGGTGCTCTGCACGTCATCAGCCTACAGCGCAGGGGTCAGGGGCCTGGGCTTCATTCTCGGCTCTGCTAACATCCTGCTAGCAGCACACTCTTTTAGCTTCTTTGAGCATGCCTTCCATATATTTCNCTTTTGAACTGTGGTGTTGGAGAAGACTCTTGAGAGTCCCTTGGACTGCAAGGAGATCCAACCAGTCCATTCTGAAGGAGATCAACCCTGGGATTTCTTTGGAAGGAATGATGCTGAAGCTGAAATTCCAGTACTTTGGCCACCTCATGCGAAGAGTTGACTCATTGGACTAGACCCTCATGCTAGGAGGGATTAGGGTAGGAGGAGACGGGGACGACCGAGGATGAGATGGCTGGATGGCATCACGGACTCGATGGATGCCAGTCTGAGTGAAGTCCGAGAGATGGTGATGAACAGGGAGGCCTGGTGTGCTGCAATTCATTGGGTCTCAAAGAGTCGGACACGACTGAGCGACTGAACTGAACTGAACTGAACTGAGTTAAAGAAAGTAAACGTGTTTGACTCTCAGTCATGTCTGACTCTTTGTGACCTCATGGACTGTAGCCCACCAGGCTCCTCTGTTCATGGGATTCTCTAGGCAAGAATACTAGAGTGGGTTGCCATTCCCTTCTCCAGGGCATCTTCTCCACCCAGGGATCAAACCTGGGTCTCCTGCGTTCCAGGTAGATTCTTTGTCATCTGAGCCACCAGGATAAGATGTTTCCCAGAATTCTCCTTCCTGAGAGACTCAGGGTTGGTAAGCCTCACAAGGAGCATGTTATATGCTATTTGGAAGGCAGAAAGGAAGCAGTAGCCTATTGCTTTTATACTTGAAAGGTCAGAGAAGGGCACAAGGCCCCACTGCAATGCACCCACTTTGCTGTAATTTCCTGGCTCATCTTACTGGCCTGGGACAATAGCTGTACCGCAGATCTGGTCTGCACTTCCTTACCTTCCATGCAGCTAAGTATAGCCGTGTGATGATAATCGATTTAATGGGGCTATGGGGGACATTTTGTCTGTAATTTGCTGGGCAAGGACCTTAAAGGAATGGGGCATGCCATTCCTCCTCCCTTCCTCATTCTGGCTCTTTGGAATTTTTATGTGTTGACAATCTCAGTAGTGAGCAGCAGAGAAGGATCCTGGTCTTTTGATGTCATCAAGCCATGCCAGTTCTGGACTTCCTACTTCTTGTCTTTTACAAGAGAGCTAAAAACCTATTTTATTTGATATAAGATTATTATCCACCACTATTTTCTATTTCTATCACATGTGGCCAATGTTAATCCTAAATAAAGCAGTGTCCATATAATTAACTCCTTTTATTTTCAAGGGCATCTAAATGAATGCCTGCTTGGTGCAAACAATAGTCTAATTAGAACAATTTTTTTTCTTAGTCAAGCCTGTGTATATTGTCTATACACACACACAGAATCCCTTTACCAACCCATATTNTCCTTTTATTTTCAAGGGCATCTAAATGAATGCCTGCTTGGTGCAAACAATAGTCTAATTAGAACAATTTTTTTTCTTAGTCAAGCCTGTGTATATTGTCTATACACACACACAGAATCCCTTTACCAACCCATATTTTGCTTTGCCTTTAAAGTTCTAAAAGAATTATAGATACTTTACTAGAATCTATTATTAAAAGCACCCCTACTTTCTCTAGGGAAGCAACGATTGATCCGCATTTTCTTGGCACTAGCTCACATTTCATAAACCCTTGTTTAAAATTAATCCAAATCATTAAACAACACAGGGGACAAAATTCTTTTAAAATTACACAATAAAAGCTGCCTGTGAGACTGAAAAAATTAAGTTTACATGTAATCTCAGATAAGGTGACCAAATTTCCAAAATTGGCTAAGACAGTCATAACTCCCAGATTGCCTGCTGCTCTGGTTTCTGTCTCAGCACACGTCATGTGGTCTAGCCAGATGTCATCCAGCTTTAGGACAGGAATTCCTGGGCTCTGTTCAGGAGAGAAAATCACTAAAAATGGGAGTCAGTTTAGTTCAGTCACTCAGTCATGTCTGACTCTTTGCGACTCCATGGACTACAGCATGCCAGGCTTCCCTGTCCATCACCAACTCCCAGAGCTTGCTCAAACTCATGTCCATTGAGTTGGTGATGCCATCCAACCATCTTATCCTCTGTTGTCCCCTTCTCCTCCCACCTTCAATCTTTCCCAGCATCAGAGTCTTTTCCCATGAATCAGTTCTTTGCATCAGGTGGCCAAAATATTGAAGCTTCAGCATCAGTCCTTCCAGTGAATATTCAAGACTGATTTCCTTTAGGATGGACTGGTTTGATCTTCTTGCAGTCCAAGGGACGCTGAAAATGTGGGTAACAACCTGAAAGTATAAATGGCAAAAAACTAAAGTGTGGTTATGATTTTAATTAACATTTTTTGGTTGTTTGACAAAGTTTGGAAGCATTTGTCAGTGAATATTGTTTTGTTTGGTGTCTTTCACACTGTGCATTGTATGACATATTTGTAGGGTGTGATAANTGGCAAAAAACTAAAGTGTGGTTATGATTTTAATTAACATTTTTTGGTTGTTTGACAAAGTTTGGAAGCATTTGTCAGTGAATATTGTTTTGTTTGGTGTCTTTCACACTGTGCATTGTATGACATATTTGTAGGGTGTGATAAATATTCTTAAAAAGCGATATTGACTACAATAGGCTAGAAAATGTCAGAGTACATTGCATATGCTAAGGGCAAGTATTTTTCAAAAATGTGTGTTTTGTCCATGAGTCTTTGGCACAAGAGGGTGAATAATGGAAATTTAAAATCAGCAAATTGTAACTATTTATGACTGTACTCACCCAGTGTTTCTAGAATCATGCAATAATATTAAGAAATGTTAAGTCTTTTGTTCATCATGTGTTTAAAGTATGTAACAGTAACAGTACTTACAAAGTCTAGCCACCTCCTTCAGTGGGGTTTTCCCTTCAAGCCCCAACTCAAATAAATTTTCCAAGGCTATTCCAGGGACTTTACAAGTGTCCAGGACTATTGGATGAGGTGTTGTCTACAAGGCATCGGTCAATGGCTAGTTCACCCTTGGAGTTCACTGGAAGTTCACATGGTGTATAAAGACTAAATTGAAGTTAGCCAGTTGGACAAGGAGAAAAAGGCATTCCAGGTAGAAGTAGCAATATATATTAAACAGAAGAAACAGTAAAATGGATGGGTTTAAAATATCTTATATTATTAAGTCCAAAAAGTTTTAAAAGCTGAAAGCTTTTTCTTAATCCATAGGCAGGAAAACCTGCCTCAATCTGAATGCATTGATGTGTAGCATTTGTCAGAGATCCATCAGGAAACAGATGGTATTCTAAGATTGGGATCATTGAAAGAGGGTTTAATAAAGAGACTCCCTCAAAGGTGTGGGTGGAGTGCTGGTACAAGAGATGGGAATGTGATAGTGGGATAGCAGAGCTGTGAAAATGCCAAGATGCACATCCTAGGAGACGAGAGGAGAGAGTGGTTCTTGGAGGCCAGAAGGAAGAGTCATGGGAAGAAGACTGCCTCGAAGCAGCTGCCTCCAGGGGACTGTGCTTCAGCAGAAGGAAACACCCCAGGTTTCCAGATAACCTTCAGGGCGCCCCATTGGCTGCATCTTACTAGAATCCTGGGGCAATGGGGTATGGGCCTAAAGCCCAGATAGGTTAGTTTTTTAGGCACAGAGCAGGTGGAAAAGATCTGGAGGAGCCAAGGGAAGTAACTCAGTAGCAAAGGCAGACCCAACTGATTGAAGCCACTTGTGATCTTAATACACTTAATGTGAATATTCTAGGTTTGCTGCAGAAATATTAACGTGTTTGAAGTGAGCTGATGCCTTAGACAATCTGTGATGTTATGTAACACACACACACACACACACACAGAGGCATGGGATTACCTATTGAAAATATAAAAAAATATGAATTCTGAAACCCTTGTGGTCTCTGGGGTTTCTGTTAAGTGAATACTCATAAACAGTAAACTGGAGACATTTCCATATGGCTAGATTTTGTATGTTGGGAGTTAGAAGGCAGGAGAAGAGACTGGACAGTGGACTGGAACTGTGGCAGGAAGAGGCTTTTATGCCAAGCCAAGAGTATGGACTTGGTAAATGGTGGGGATCTATAATGAAGACCTTTAAAGGGGGTGACAAGTTTATGTATGTTCTACAAAGATCTCTCTGGCTATCATGTACAAACTGGATTGGACTCTCCTGGACAGCAGAGCATGGGATGGTCTGGGTTTGGCATTTCTCTGGTACCTCAGAGTAAAGAAGGAGCAGGGGAGGGAGGCAAAGGGTGGTGAAAGGCTGGCTCTCGTGACTCCCGCCACTGCACAGATGACACTTGAACAGAACATGGAAGAATCAGAGAAACACCTGCAGGGGACGAGAAGAGGAGACTGTAACCAATGCAAATGTCATGCTCAGCACTGCTTAGTAAGCTGCCTAACAGCCTATACTAAAGGAAATCAGTCCTGAATATTCATTGGATGGACTGATGCTGAAGCTCCAATACTTTGGCCACCTGATGTGAAGAACTGACTTATTGGAAAAGACCCTGATGCTGGGAAAGATTGAAGGCAGGAGGAGAAGGGGACGACAGAGGATGAGGTAGTTGGATGGCATCATCGGCTCAATAGACATCAGTTTGAGCAAGCTCCGGGAGTTGGTGATGGATGGGGAAGCCTGGTGTGCTACAGTCAATGGGTTGCAAAGAGTCGGACATGACTAAACGACTGAACTGAGCAAGACTTTTTTCCAGCACAGCAGATGTAGTTCATTGCTCAACAACCAAGAAAGATACCTTTCCCTTGCTTTTTTACATCATACGTACTTTTTAAAGAGTGAATAGGGACTCATAGGTGTTAAGTGGCTATAATTACCCAGTAAGTCTGTGATAGAATCTGGACTGGTCTTCTAATAACTCTATGTCATGTTGTCTTTATTATACCACAGCGCCATCCAATCAGTCTGAGATATGGTGATGATTCACATAAATGTGTGCTTGAGGTTCTCAAAAATATGTAGAAATAAAAGACTAATGCATTGCTGTTATTTAGTCACTCAGTCGTGTCCGACTCTGTGACCCTGTGGACTGTGGCACCTCAGGCTTCCCAGTCCATCATCTCTTGGAGATGGTTCATTGATTATAGACTTATCAGTCTTTGGAAGGTATAGTTTTTTCCTCTTTAAGTTTTAATGAAAATTAAAACTAAAAATCTATAACATTAAGCAAAATAAAAGTCTAGTAAATTTAGCACAGTAATTTATGCATAAATATGGAATAACTTACATAAAGTGATTATATGATGTATCTCATGAGTCACTTTGTCAAATGTATTACACAGCATATTTATAATTTGATTATTTCTAGTCTTTCTCCAATTGTTTGTTTCCGTATGCTTGCTTGTGCTTTAATTCATGTGTGTTTTGTGAATCTCACCAACCACAAGCAAGTGGAAGTCTATACAATAAAAACTTATCTCTTTTTCACCACCACTCATCCCCCCTTCAGCACTTTCTCTGGAGGTAACCTCTCTTAAGAGGTGTGTGTACACTTTTTCAGGTTTGTATCCAAACCTGCCTAAATGTTATAGACATACAAAAATGAATGGTATTTCTTGTGTTGTTTTCCCACATAATGGCATAATACAATGAGAGTATTCTTAACTTGCCTATTTCACTTGATATGTTATATGTTTCTTCATATAAATATTAATGATTGCTTCGTGTTCTATTGCAGAAATGTTCCTTTATTTAACCATTCTGTAACTGATGATAAATAGGCTCTTTTAAAGTTTTTATTATGACAAATAATCCTTCAGATTAGCATCCTTGTACTGCTTCTTAGTTGTACTTGAAAGACCTTGTTCTCTAAGGTCCTTGGCCGAAGTATATATTTTGTAGGAACTAATAACATATATTTTCTTTTTTTACTTTATTTTAATTGGAGAATAATTACTTTACAATATTTTGATGGTTTTGTCATACATTAGTATGAATAGGTACTGTAGGTACACACAGGTAAACATGTGTCCCCTCCATCCTGTACCCTCTTCTCACCTCCCTTCCCACCCTGACCCTCCAGGTTGTCACAGAGCACTGGCTTTGGGTGCCCTGCATCATACATCAAACTCACACTGGTTATCTGTTTTACTCATGGTAATGTATGGGTCTCAATGCTTTTCTCTCAAATCGTCCCACCCTCTCCTTCTCCCACTGAGTCCAAAAGTCTATTCTTTACATCTGTGTCTCCTTTGCTCACCTGCATGTAAGATTGTCGGCACCATCTTTCTAGATTCCTTATATATGTGTTAATATATTATATTTGTCTTTCTCTTTCTGACTTACTTCACTCTGTATAATAGGCTCTAGGTTCATCAACCTTATTAGAACTGATTCAAATGCATTCCTTTTTATAGCCGAGTAATATTCCACCATGTGTATGTATCACAACTTCCTTATCCATTGATCTGCCTAGGGACATCTAGGTTGCTTAGCTATTGTGAATAGCTATTGTGAATAGTGCTATTGTGAATAGTGCTGCAATCAATACTGAGGTACATGTGTCTTTTTCAGTTCTGGTTTCCTCTGGGTATATGCCCAGTAGTGGGATTGCTGGGTCCTATGGAGTTTTATTCCTAGTTTTTAAAGGAATCTCCATATTATTCTCCATAGTGATTGTTTCAGTTTGCATTCCCACCAACAATGTAAGAGGGTTCTTTTTTCGCCATACCCTCTCCAGCATTTATTGTTTGTAGATGTTTTGATGATGGCATTCTGGCTGGGGTGAGGTGATATCTCATTGTGGTTTTGATTTGCATTTCTCTAATAATGAGCAATATCGAGCATTTTGTCATGTGATTTTTAGCCATCTGTAGGTCTTCTCTGGGGCTTCCCTAATAGTGCAGTTGGTTAAGAATCTGCCTGCAATGCAGGAGACCCTGGGTTGACTCCTGGGTTGGGAAGATCCACTGGAGAAGGGGTAGGCTACCCAATCCAGTATTTTGGGGCTTCTCTTGTGGCTCAGCTGGTAAAGAATCCTCCTGCAGTGCTTTGGAGAAATGTCTGTTTAGATCTTCTGCCTGCTGTTTGCTTGGGTTGTTCATTTTTCTGGTTTTGAGCTGCATGTGTATTATGCTTGTATATTATGAAGATTAATTCTTTGTCAGTTGTTTCATTTGCGATTATTTTCTCCCATTCTGAGAGCTGTCTTTTCAACTTCTTATAGTTTCCTTCATTGTGCAAAAGCTTTTAATTTAAATAGGTCCCGTTTGTTTGTTTTTGTTATTTCCATTACTCTGGAAGGTGCTTTGTGTATTATAATTATTTTCACTATATTGTTTCTTCCAATCCAAGAACATGGGGTATTTCTCTATTTCTGTCATATTTGATTTCTTTCATTTGTGTTTTATAGTTTTTTTATATGTAGGTCATTTGCCTCTTTAGATAAATTTATTCCTAAGTATTTTATTATTTTTGTTGCAACGGTGAATGCAATTGTTTCCTCAGTTCCTCTGTTTGATTTTTCATTGTTAATGTATAGGGATGCAAGAGACTTCTATGTATTAATTTATATCCTGTGACTTTATTATATTCATTGATTAGCTCTGGAAATTTTCTGGTGGCATCCTTAAGGTTTTCTATGTAAAGAATCATACCATCTGTTTTCTTAAACTTTCTCTTGGAAATCAGTCATATTAACCCATAAGTATAGCAACAAAAAATCATGTTATTGAATTTTAGGCAAATGATAAAAGTGACTAAGAGTTTAGGTCCAGTTCAGATCAGTTTAGTCACTCAGTTGTGTCCGACTCTTTGAGACCCCATGGACTGCAGCATGCCAGGCCTCCCTGTCCATCATCAACTCCCGGAGTTTACTCAGACTCATGCCCATTGAATCAGTGATGCCAGCCAACCATCTCATCCTCTGTTGTCCCCTTCTCCTCCCGCCCTCAATCTTTCCTAGCATTAGAGTCTAATGGCAACCCACTCCAATACTCTTGCCTGGAAAATCCCTTGGACCGAGGAGCCTGGTAGGCTGCAGTCCATGGGGTTGCAAAGAGTCAGACACGACTGAGCAACTTCACTACTAGGGTCTTTTCAGATGAGTCAGTTCTTTGTATCAGGTGGCCAAAGTAGTGGAGTTTCAGCTTCAACATCAGTCCTTACAATGAATACTCAGGATTGATTTCCTTTAGGATGAACTGGTTGGATCTCCTTGCAGTCCAAGAGACTCTCAAGAGTCTTCTCCAACACCACAGTTCAAAAGCATCAATTCTTTGGCACTTAGCTTTCTTTATAGTCCAAACTCTCACATCCATACATGACTATTGGAAAAACTCTAGCCTTGACTAGATGGACCTTTGTTGGCAAAGTAATGTCTCTGCTTTTTAATATGCTGTCTAGGTTGGTCATAACTTTTCTTCCAAGGAGTATGTGTCTTTTAATTTCATGGCTGCAGTCACCATCTGCAGTGATTCTGGAGCCCCCAAAAATAAAGTCAGCCACTGTTTCCACTGTTGCTTCATCTATTTGCCATGAAGTGATAGGACNCAAGGAGTATGTGTCTTTTAATTTCATGGCTGCAGTCACCATCTGCAGTGATTCTGGAGCCCCCAAAAATAAAGTCAGCCACTGTTTCCACTGTTGCTTCATCTATTTGCCATGAAGTGATAGGCCTGGATGCCATTATCTTCGTTTTCTGAATGTTGAGCTTTAATTAGGCCCGGTAGCAACTATTAATATCTTGCTGTTTTCTTCTTTTGCTCACTAATCTCAGTTTCTTATGCAAGGTCATTCTAGAGATTACTCTTAAAATTCTTCCTTGGTGTTTACTTCATCATATCTTTTATCTTAAGAACATCTGAGAGGCACAGACCTGAGGAATAATCTCCAGATTAAAGAAGTGAAGTTGCTAGAAGTTAAAGTGGTATTTCCTCACTAGGGAAGTGACATGCTAAAAGGCTGTGGCATCCAGGGCCTTTTCTAACTTTCTGCTTCCACCAGTGCCTCAAATAATGAGCTCTTGTGAGAGGAGCAGAGAGTGGCTTTTAAGACTTATGTACTTGTTAGCTGTGGGCCTGGAGCAAATGACTTAACCTCTCTGTGCTGCAATTTCTACCTCAGTTAAAGCAGGGATGATGATGATATAGCCTATTCTGTAGGGCTGTTGTGAACAATCAAAGATTAATATTTGTAAAGCACTTATCAGGCCTGGCATATAACAACCACTCTCCAAGCGTTTGTTGGAGACACACATTTAATCCCTGGGGTGGGAAGATATCCTGGAGAAGGAAATGGCAGCCTACTGCAATATCCCTAGAAAATCTCATGGACAGAGGAACCTGGTGGGCTACAGTCCATGGAGTCTCAAAGAGTTGGACATGTCTTAGTGACTGAACACACACACGGGTGTTTGTTTGATAAAATAACACAGTGATATGGAGAGTGTGAAGTTTCCTGAGGAAATAACTGTTCGAGAAACTTTCCCAAAGCTCAGGGATAGCTGAAGTTGCTCAGAATGTCATGTGAAAAATCTCCCTTCTCCTCCTTATCAGAGCTTTACTGTGGAGGTTTCTCTACTCACTGTTCACAGGAGCCTTATATTTCAATGATTTATGCTGGATGTCTAAACTTCTAATGAGAAATGATATTTAGGTTTAAAAAAGCAGGTTACAAATGGACAGATTTTGGCTGTCTGTTTCCTCACAGTTGTTGGCACATTCTTTGTATTCAACAAAATAGTCTAACAAGAAGAAGAGATTTGCAAAAATGTATGTTATAGAAGAAATTGAGTCAGATTTCAGAAACATTTGTACAGGAACAAATTGGATTCTCAGGAGACATGTCTTTCTGAACATGAGAAAAGAATAGAAAACTCACTGACAGTATATTTTTATAACCCACATTTTCATGTTCTTTTTTCCTTCTATTTTTTTGTTTGTTTTTTTTGGCCACACCATGAGGCTTATAGGGCCTTTAGTTCCCAGACGAGGGATCAAACCCTGGGCTCTAGCAGTGAAAGTGCTGAGTCCTAACCACTGGTCTGCCAGGGAATTCCCATAACCCACATTTTCAAATTTTACTACTATAACTATTAGAAATATATCCAAGTTTTATTTAATGAAGAGCTGGTTAGCCAGATCTGAGATTTTACAAGTATTCTGTTATTCTTTTTTTCTTATCTTGCCCCTGCAATATCCTGTGTTTTGATCAATTTCAAAGCATGTGAAGTTAAGTAGGAGATTTATTTCTCTCATGGTTAAACTTCCAAGTCAAACTGTGTATTTTTTTAATTTCCTCTTTAGCAAGAAGATACAGAATAAAAGCGTCCCTCCTGGGGGCATCTATAATCTCTGGAATAGTTGACTGTAGCCTTGGACTGAGCACTCTGGCCAAATAGTTTTATATTCTTGTCTTATGTGTTATGATTTAGTTTCACAACAGAGTTGAATGTCCTACTTCCTCATAATATCACTTACAGGATTTGAGGGCTTGGCACCAGCTTTTAACACCAGCTTCAGCATAGAATCTACTTGTAGGATTTTGGAGAGGATTTCTGATACAGGAAGAGGGAGGGAAATTAACATGCTGGGAGTAGCCACCAAAGTACCCATGGAGAGCTGGCATTCGAAGTTTCAGACTTTCACTAGGAAAGAAACTGTAGCAGTTATAACTGTCGCTACCTTATGATTAGGTATTGTATATGGTTTTTTTTTTTTTTTTAATTCTTCACCTTGTTCCAGAAAGTTAAGCATTTATCATATGATTCCTCTAACAGGACAATAGAAAGAAAAAAAAAATGGAGATCTTGTTTCTTTTCTTTCTCCTTGGCCTGCAGCGTAGGTCTCTGTTTAACTCTGTAATAATTTCTTTTTTAGTTAGAGTTGCTCAGGCAACTACTCTTCACCGTCTAACTTGACCCTGTTTCCTGATGAGTGATCTTTTTATTTCTTAGCTAAGTCCTAAAGGTTTTCACATCCTGCAGTTTTCTCTGTTAAATAGCTCTAGACATATTACTCTGCCATTAAAAAGAATAAATTTGAATCAGTTCTAATGAGATGGATGAAACTGGAGCCTATTATACAGAGTGAAGTAAGCCAGAAAGAAAAACACCAATACAGCATACTGACACATATATATGGAATTTAGAAAGATAGTAATGATGACCCTGTATGTGAGACAACAAAAGGACACAGACATAGAGAATGGACTTTTGGCCTCAGAGGGAGTAGGAGAGGGCGGGATGATCTG
>SJYV01021882.1:1141920-1204219 GCA_006410875.1 Neotragus pygmaeus | reverse complement strand
AGAAACAACAGGGAAATAAAAAATTATGCCATATCATATGCTACAATATTATCAATATTAAAATGCCAGTTTTGAAAATTTTTAACAATGTACAAAAAATTCACAATATAATGCCAAAAGAAAAAGCATAATTCAGAAAGTATATATATTAAGTTATGCCAGTTTTAAAAAATAGATGATTATAAAATACATCAAAATGTTAATTTTATTTTCTTTAGATGGTAACTAGAGATGGATTTAATTTTCTTCTTCCTATAGTATTTTCACTACTTTCCAAATTGTGTTTAATAGACATATACTAATACTACCATAAGGAAAATATGTTGCTTTTAATAGAAAAAATTGCTTTAACCTAATTCATAAGGATGTTGTGAATAAAATGAAATAACAGGAGCTTAAAAAATTGAATTCTGACAGACATGAGCTAAACAGTCCAAGTATTTATGTTAAAGGAAAATTTTGACCCATGTCTCCATGCATAGCATTTTTTCTTGATAATGAATGGAGGTGCCTGGAAGTAATTGTCCCCATCATCAGAGAGGCACAGGATAGTCACTACCACTTCAGATCTAGTTTTGTATGCTGACCCTGGTGTCCAAGAAAGAGTCAAAGAGACCTTGGTCGTTATATAGCAACTTGATCCAGTCATCAGGAGGGATGGCGAACTCTTTGGGAAAGTGTTTGTGCCTTAGGTGGAAAGTGTGTAGACAGACTTGTTTTTTCCTGTGGCTTCAATTTCAGCCCTTTTTCTCAGTAGGCAGTTTCGGTCCTGCCCTATTCTCACTCCACCCGTACATCATCTCCTCTTTCCTCCAAGTCTTTGCACATCTAGTCCCATTGTTTGGAATACTCTTCGGTTCTCTCTGATCCTCTTCCCCATCACTTGTATTAGTCTTATGGGTCTTGTTGTCTCAGCTTAAGCATCCCTTTCTCAGGGAGGCCTCCCAACATAGAGGTTGGAGACTCTTGTACATGTCCCGACAACTCTCCTGTCTAGTACTCTTCACATTTCACTGTTATTGCATACCTAATTGCAATAAAACTGTGAGTTCAGTGAAGGCAGGAACCTTTTTTGTATTGTCCACTATCGTTTCCTCATAGTTAGTCCAATGTTCATTAAGTATGTGTTGAGGACTGAATGAGCTGAGAGTCTGAGAATAAGTGCATAGTGAGCTCACTTAGAAGAGTTCAAGGCTGGGTCAGTACCTGTGATCAAGTCATAGGAATTCTACAGGGAAGAATCCCTAACTACCAAAACCCAGCCTTATCCAGATTATGCTGTGAAGAATCCCAGGATGAAAGTCAGGACTACAAGGTTCACACAGATGTGTGACTTTTGGCCAGTTGCTTAACCTCTTTATCTTTCAGAGCTTTTCTGAGTAGTGAAGGACAGTCTAGGGAAGTCTCTTGAAAACAATATGAGTTTATAGTAGTGGAGACATAGAAGAGATTGGATCATCTTTATTTTATTAAAAAAAAATTGGGGGGCGGGTACAGTTGATCCACAATGCTGTGTTAGCAGGTATATAGCAAAGTGAATCAGTTATACATATACATATATCCACTCTGTAGATTATTTTCCCATCTAGGCTATTACAGAGTAGACTCCCTGTACTATACAGTAGGTTCTCATTAGTTATCTGTTTTATATGTAGTAGTGTATATATGTGGTCATCTTTAAAAGGCTGTGGTTATAACTAAGGGACTGTGCTCTGGTTACCATTTTCCCCACCTCAATCCACATCTGGTAGAGTCAGCACAGTCAGTACAGTGGAGCCCTCATCAACTCCCACTCACCACCACCATTATCTGGTTGATTAATACAGTTTGTGTGTTATTGCAAAGGAAACAGGAGGAAGAGAGAGAACCAAGTAAGTGGCAGCATTTACTGGTGTAAGACTGTGGTGGATCTGTCAAAAACACTTTCCAGATTCCTTTTTCTCTAGGGGATAATTTTTCTGCTGATATTTCAAAATTAAATACCTGTACCAGAACTGTCATCTTCAAGGTGATAGTGCTAGAAATCTCCCTTGACTTCTTAACTTGAGAGCTTTTAAATAATGGTTGCTTTAATGAAGTACCATATGGGTAACATTTTAAGACAGGCAGTCAAATGGTGGTGAGAAAGAAAAAAATCAATTATAAAAATAAGTGAAAACATTTCACAATATATAGGTATAGCAAATCATCATGTTGTACACCTTAAACTTACACATTAAGTGTCAATTATACCTCAATAAGTTTAGAAAAAAAGAAAGGTAAGGAATTAGAAGTAGGTTTGCCAGATATAGCAAATAAAAATATTCAAGACACTTGTTTTAGTTCTCAATCATGTCTGACTGTTTTGCAACCTTGTGGGCTATAGTCTGCCAGGCTTCTCTGTCCATGGGATTTCCCAGACAAGAATGACTGGAGTGGGTTGCCATTTCCTTCTCCAGGGGATCTTCTCAACCCAGGGATCAAACCTAGGTCTCCTGAATCGGCAGACGGGTTCTTTACCACTGAGCCACCAAGAAAGCCCTATTTGAGACATATGCTAAAATAAATATTCATTGCTTATCTGAAATCCATATGTATTTGGGTATCCTGTATTTTTATCAGGCATCCTTTAATTGAAGGCCTCTCCTTTTTCCTTAGTTCTGTTCTAATTATTCTGTAGTGAAAAAGTAAAATGTTCTGTAGCAATATTCATTCTGTAGTTAATTTAGTGTCTTTAAAATTACATTTGCCTTTAAATTAGCCATTGATTTTCACTCATCTTTTTATATAGGAGATTAAGATTAATTTACCTTTTAAATTATTTTGTGTATTTTGGGGAATCTTCTGTGTTTTAACCTTAAGTCAATAAGAATTTTTATCATTATGTTCCTTTTGTTATGTTATAGTTCAGTACCACTATGTATTATTTGAAGGCAAGTAAAAGAAATCATCACTTTACACAGTGGAAAATGTTGGGTAGGGTACTGCATTTTGTTCATTCTGCTCAGCACTCAGTGGGATTGTTTTCCTATATTACTTTATATTGTATTAAATTATATTGAAATTTCAGTTCAGTTCAGTTCAGTCACTCAGTCATGTCCAACTTTTTGTGATCCCATGAACTGTAACATACCAGGCCTCCCTATCTATCACCAACTGCCGAAGTCTACCCAAACCCACGTCCATTGAGTCAATGATGCCATCCAACCATCTCATCCTTTCTCGTCCCCTTCTCCTGCCCTCAATCTATCCCAGCATCAGGGTCTTTTCAAATGAGAGAAATTTCAGTATATATCTCTAAAAAGATAAAGATCTTTAAAAAAATATTCACAACAATATCATAACCATACCTAAAAAACCCCGGCACTTCTTTAATATAGTATCCAGTATCTAATGAGAGTTCANTCTGGTCTTTTCAAATGAGAGAAATTTCAGTATATATCTCTAAAAAGATAAAGATCTTTAAAAAAATATTCACAACAATATCATAACCATACCTAAAAAACCCCGGCACTTCTTTAATATAGTATCCAGTATCTAATGAGAGTTCAAATTAGCCTAATAATAATGTTTCATAAACTTTTTATAGTTTTTTTTTTAATCAGAAACCAGACCAAATTAAATCCCTTTGTTGTAATTTGTTGATACTTTTCTCCTTCCTTTTTTCTCCCCTTGCAGGCTGTTTATTGAAAGCTGGTTGTTCAGTTGAGTCTCCTACATTGAGTTTTTTGTTGTATCCTTATGGTATACATTTAACATGACCCTCTATCTCTGCATTTCCTGTAAACTGATCGTTGAATCCAGACTTTCAGTTTAATTTATGTTAAATTTTTTTTGCAAGAATACTTCATAGACGGTGGTATATACTTCTTTCAGGAGGCACATAATACCCAGGTGTCTCACTTTTCGCTGAATCACCTCATCAGCTACTTCGTTACCCTGAGTTGTGTTTTTTATGGGAAATATCTTAGGTTTGTTTCCTGGGAAACAGACTCTGAGATGAAGTTTGCATGTCAGAGGCTTAAAAAGCAGAGCACTAGGGAATAACACCCAGTGAGAGGGACCGGCTTGGGGAGGCGTTGAACTCTGATGGAGGATTCGCTCAGTCAGTTCCACAGGGAGCTTTGAAGCTGGGGTAGCCCTTGAAAGTGGAGGCTGTACCTTTGTACCCATTCCCATCCTTGTATCGACTAATCGTTTTCTGTGAGCTGCCCAGGGTTGAGGATATAAGCTTGGGTAAGATCGCTCCTTTTAGCTACCAAAGACAGTTCCTGGGAATGCTCCTGGCACTTGAATGAGTGTTTCAGTCCTGAATAGGGGGAGTTGGGTGGTGCTCTGAATTATCCAACACAACAAGGCTTGGTTGGTTATTAACTGCTTGGTTCTTTCTGTTTATTTGCCAGATTTTAGAATTATGAGCTGGCTCCTTAGCATTCTCCAAAAGTTACCAATGAGATTTTTTTTTAACATCATAAATGCATGGATTTTAACATAACACATTTGGTGTGTTTGCAGTCCACTGCCGTAATTATATCTGTTGATTTCCCTCAAGTTAGCTCATGAACCCTTTGACATGACCCCACATAGTTTCTGATAACCTCCTTGCTTTCTTGATGACAGCATATCCAGGCTCAACTGGTACAGTTCCTGTCCCAGACTTGTGATTGCTTGTTTCCTCTGTGGAGTCCTAAAGGAAGAGTCATATTTAGAAGCCAGAACCTGGTTGCAGATACTCACTGCTACTGGATTGGTTATTGCTTAGTCCTTCTAGTGGTGAGAACTAGAAGATACACACATTCCTAAAAAGAGAAATGCATCATGAATTCTTCACTAGTATTTCTAGCTTGAATTTAGGATTTCAGGGCTCTATGAAACTTCTTTGATTTTATGTTAGTATCTCTTTTCTCTTGCTCAGAAATCCTTGTTCTTCATACTTTAATATGATTACTTACTCACTTTGTCCTTCTCTATGTATGGTTCCTGAATTATAATACTAATAATGTGATTGCTTAGAAAAGTTGAGGACTTTTTTCCCTTCACCACTAGGTCTGATCTCACCAGGATACATAGTCAAATGACTAGCACTCTGTTATTATTTTTATTACTCCTTGTTTTTTATAGCAGGCAGTTCTTCTTTAATAGACTCAATAAAAAGAAATGAAAACTCAAAGAAGGTGATATAACTGAGCACTGATATATCATTTTAACAAATAATGATGAACTTATGAAAAAGTAGCAAAAGAAAAGGGGATTAAGCTTCTGGGGTTGATAGATTGGGGGAAAGTGGCTAGAAATATATGGGAGACCAGTGGGAGATAAAGAGTTATCTTGGTGGGTTTGTTTATGCAGGTCAGTTTCTCATCTCCGTTGATAGGGTGGTCTTATCTTCCTCGTACAGGGAGGGCACCTTTCTCATGGGAAAGTTTAAACTTGATTTTAGGCAGAAAGGGGCAAGTCAGAGTGCCCTTCCTGTATCTGCTGCTTCTCAAGTGCCTTCAGATCAAAATAATCAATATGCCAAATTAGCGTATTTTGAGGTGGCAAGTTCTGATCCCCTTCAATATCAAAACCAAAAAGCTGACATCAGTACAATCCATAGAGCTGACTCAAATTTCACCAGATATATGATTGCATATATGCAATTCTGTCACATGTATAGACTTACATTGTGCATGTGTGCGCTAAGTCACTTCAGTTGTGTCTGACTCTTTGTCATCCTGTGGACTGCAGCCTACAGGCTTCTCTGTCCACGGGATTCTCCAGGCAAGAATACTGGAGTGAGTTGCCATGCCTTCCTCCAGAGGATCTTCCTGACCCAGCGATCAAACCCACGTCTGTTACATCTCCTGCACTGATAGGTAGGTTCTTTACCACTATCGCCACCTGGGAAAACTTAGACTTACATTACTATCTTCTAATTCGAATTTTTCAAAAATATTTTTTGTTGTCTGAATTATCTTTCTACTTTTTAAAAGCATTAATGAGCTCTTAAAAGTTTGGGTTTTCTTATTGAAAAAAACAAAACAAAACCAGATTCTAGCTTTATGTCTTACGCATAGCTGAAAGTGGAGAAATAAACGGAGAAATCCACCCTGCCTTGTTGTTCTGAATGAAGTTTGTAAATTAATAGCCTTGATTGGTGTCTCAAGGCTTAATCTTGATTCCCAAATCAGGCCTGCTTCAGGGCCTCTTAGGAGAGGATTTTTTTTACCTTTTGGTGATTTGGCCTATAGAGTTCCCTATTCTGTATTCTCTATTGGTCCTACTCTTTTCCTCTAACATTTCTTGAAACTTTGTGCTCTGATGCTGGATCCTTATTTTTTGTTTTCTAGTCTAATGTGGATTAATAAATAGGAATTTTAATGACAGTGGAAAGAAATGGAGGTAGATAGATCTGCCCAGTCTGCCATTCTGAAACTGATGCTTTATAAAGCTTTCTTAATATAAAAAATCAAATTCTGATTTTTCCTTACATGAAACAACTGTTTAATGCCAGAATTTCTTAATTAAAAAATATGTTTAGAAGCCCAAGAGCTTTTTATTGTATCTCACTCTCATCTACTTGCTTTCAATTCTGCATTTACTTACGGGCTCCAAGGTGCCACGAACTGTGCTGTTAAGATCTGTTGTTGCTGGACTTCTGGCTCAAGTTCTGATCCTTGGCCAGAGAGTTTAACCCACTGTTGGCACTAACAATAGAGAAGGGTCTAACCTTGCGGGTATTCTTTTTCCTTAACCCTTATTTGACTGATAGCTATTGCAGAAGTTTGGAGAAGACATATCTTGACTGCAGCTCAAGTCATGATTTCTGCATTTTCAGAATCAGAGTGCACAGGGAATTTTAAATGTAATCTCAGGTGAGAAGACAGGTTATAGGATAAATGAATGGCATTCAGATAAAGCTGTCTTGCTGGTACTAGAAATACAGGTCTGGGATGAAGGAGAGAATTCAAGGAAATGCCAATGAGTCAGAAGACTCACCAGCTGTTTTCATTCCATCAGATGACAGGACAAATGTACATGTACTTAAGCTGAAGCCAGAGTACCTTAAAAAGAATTTCCTGGAAGAATGAGGATCAGAATATAGAAGAGAGTTTAATAGCTTTCTCTAGAACTTGAAAAGGTTTGCATCTATATGGGCCATAGATTCTTATCTGGAGGCTGGGTTCAATAGCTAATGGCATCTACTGTACTCTCCTGCCCTAGGAGTCAGTAATTTAATGTACTTAAGTAGGGATCTCCTGACATTTTTGCATTGAATATCAGAATAAATAGGTAATAGCATATCTATATAACTTGCTAACATGTCATTTAGGCTGCCTGAGGGCTGCAGTAAATTGCTCTGCCACCTTTTTAAGTGAATATACAAATGCTAAGCATCAGTGATAAGATCATCCATGTTTTATTATTATTCCTCCCCTCTGGTGCTAAGAAATGAATTGCTTAGAAGAGGGAAGGGAAGGTTGGCTTAATAACTTGTAATCAGATATGCCACACAGCAAATGTGAACTTCCTATTTCCCTGTTTTAGCTATCTTTTATCCCAAAAAGAACAACTTATCTTTTAATATGGGAAACAACATATCTTGTAATATGGAAAAGGGCAGTATTAACCCTTGAATGTAAAATGCGTATAGGAACTAGGTGCAAGCGAGAATAAAATGATGGAATAAACTTATGCTTGGCGGCTTTCTTACCATTCTTTCTAAAAAAAAAGTTCCACATGACAGTATCAAAAATGAGATCAACACAGTGCTTACTATTCTAAACATTTTACTACTCATAATTGAATGCTTACAACAACTCCATGAGGTAGGTACTGTTGTTATCTGGGTTTTGAAAATGAGGACCCTAAACCATAGGGGTTAAGTGATTAGCCCATGGTCACACAGGGAGTACTAGAGAGTATGCTAAACTGCTTCTAATGAAATACTGATTTCCTGACTGTATTTGAGTTTGTTCAATACTGTGTTTCTAGGGAAGACTTAATCAGTTTTTGAGAAAACATGGCATTCAGTCCAATTTCAAATTAGGAAGAATCTTTGGCTCAATCCTTTAGTCTCTAAAAGTCCCTCAGAGCCTTTACTTGGATAATTAGTTGTGAACAATATCAATTATATATAAGTGGACAAATTTAATTACTACAGAAGACCAATTGATTTTTTTAATTATCATTGATTGCTCAGTGGTTATCTCAGTGTAAAGACTGGTACATTCTGAATCTTTAATTTAACTGGTTTATTAAGTAGTCTAAAGGTTGACACCAAAGTAAGAGAGGTGAATTTTCCTCTTGCTCCTTTTTCTTCTGAACGAAGGGTAAGCACCACAGATGCCTAAGATATTCTGAATGAAGGGTAGGCACACAGAAGCCTAATACAGAAACAGCAACAGTTAATGTTAAATTATTTGTAAGTTTTTTTTTTGCATCTTCTCATTTTTCATTTTGGTGGGTTTGTTGGAGTCAGTGATATCCTAGTTCTCCTAATGGTGAAGATAGAGCTTACCATATTAGCTGGGGTACCAGGCTGCTGATATTTTTAATCCTTAAGTCAAAAATCACAATGAAGCCAGTTTAGATCATAAAGATGATTGGAAATCGATATGGACTTACAGAGAAAAAGACTCGATTCTCCTCTTTTGTCTATGTTGCTCTCACTCCTTTCCTTAATACCTGGCCACATGATTTAATTTTTCTGGGTCAATAGTCTCATGAGAATTATTGTATTTGTCTTACTTGTAGCATGACCCAAGTCTGTTACAGTGCATTAAAAGTATTAAACGTATATAAATTCAAGGATCATTAATATTTGGAGATGATCATGGTATTTGTATTGTTTTGCTATAAAAATAGTCTGATGATAATTGTGTGAAGTTATCTATTGCTGCATAAGAAACCACCTCAAAACGTATTGGCTTAAAACAACCATTTACTGTATTGTTTCTCATCACACTACAAATCAGCTGAATGGGAGCTGCTTTTCTGTGCCAGCTTCAGCTGTTCTTGGGCTTGCTCGTGTGTCTGTGATCAGCTGGTGGGTCGGCAGGAGGCTGGCTGGTCTAGTATGGCCCCAGCTGGGACAGTTTGGCTCTCTTTCCCACAGCCTCTTGTTATTTAGCAGGCCAGGCCAGAATTGTTCTCATGGCAAAGGAAGAGAGCAAGTCAAGGGGTATGCATAATACCACTTAAGATCAGCTAAATATGGCACCTAATCATTGCCACCACATTGTAGAGGCCAAAGCAAGCTGCAAGACAGCCTAACTCAAGGAGTCAGAGTGTGGGACAAGTAAATGTCACATTGTAATGGGAGGAGCTGTGTAGATACATTGTAAGAAGTGGGAAAACTTGGAGCCATTTTTGTGATCATCTATTATAGTGAGTCAGTTACATGCAATATACACAATTTAAATCCTTGATTTTTAAAAAATAAAATCTGTTTTACTATGGCAGGGATTTCCGACATTTTCAGTTTTTACATCACTGTATTGTATATCTCTTGTGTGTGTGCTTAGTCGCTCAGTCATGTCCAACTCTTTGCGAGCCCATACTGTAGCCTGCCAGGCTCCTCTGTCCATGGGGATTCTTCAGGTAAGAATACTGGAGTGGATTGCCATGCCCTCCTCCAGGGAATCTTCCCAACTCAGGGATTGAACCCAGGTCTCTTGCATTGCAGGCAGATTCTTTACTGTCTAAGCCACCAGGGAAGCCCATATATCTCCTACATTAACACATATATCCATATGTGTTTTTGTGGCTTGCTGCCCTATATAAACCTAAAATAAGACATTTGAAAACATTTGCAGTTATTGTGACCAACTGTTTACCTGGAAAATCTATTAGATATAGTCTTATTTATTAACTGTTATTTGCCACATTAGCATTTTGGTAAGGAAATAAAACACACAGAATTGTGAAGTGAAGTCACTCATTCATGTCTGACTCTTTGTGACCCCATGGACTATAGCCTACCAGGTTCCTCTGTCCGTGGGATTTTCCAGGCAAGAATACTGGAGTGGGTTGCCATTTCATTCTCCAGGAGGTCTTCCCGACCCAAGAATTGAACCCGGGTCTCCCACATTGTAGGCAGACGCTTTACCATCTGAGCCACCAGGGAAGTCCTATGTAGTTAAAATAATTATGTTTTGCACTCTTAGATTCTCTGTTGCACTGAAATGATTAGTACACTTCATTATTGGTCCTAGAAACAGTCAGATTAAATGAAGATTTTTACCAATGTAAACTCTAGCTCTGCTTTTATGAAAGAAGAATGGGGTTTCAGCTTAATTTTGCTTATGCTAGAAAGAGACCAAGTGACTGTCTGCATTGATTATATTCCCTGAATGTGCATTTAACTTATGATTTCACTTGGATTTATGCATTTAGTTGCATGATACCAAACATCTAGATTTTTTTTTTCTCAAAAAAGCCAAATATGCATCTCTGTGGAGGAATGCTCTGGTTTTGGCATTTAGTTGGCATCCTTATATATGCTCTTGAACCAGGTGCACTACACCACTGGGGCAACTCTGGAAGTTTGGGTCAAAAGAATGTAGTTCTGCTTCAGTTTAATTCTGTGAATAGTAAATATAACTTACCTAAATTGCACATAGGCACTTGGCAATCTCCTGAATAATCTAACATTTCTTTTCTCTATGTTGGCATCAGGTTCTGGAACATTTAAAATATATTGCCGTAATATTTTCTAAATGACTATATTGTAATTTAATATAACATTTGGCAAACACAAGCAAAATACAGTAGCTAATAGCGCAAGCTCATTTTATTTGCATACCATTGTTAACCACTTTCATGTAGTACTTACCAAATGTGTCAGATTATTACTATCTATTTAATGACTTAATGGAGGAGATACATTGTTCTTAAATTCAATTATACCCTTTGCACCTCTGGAATTAAGGTCATGTCAGCATTTCTATTATATAACTCCCTGGGTTTAGCAGTTTTTAACAGAGCTATAAAAATTGGCTTCCAAATCCATTCTTAGTAATAAAGGTCACTGCCTGGGGGAATTTTTTTCTCCAAAATTTAGCATGAATAATTTTATGGTGCATCTCCTTCTTTCTAAAATAATCTTTTAGGAAAAAGTCCAATATGATCCTCATATGGAAGAAGGAAACTTTAATTTTCTCATTGTTTTATAAGACTAGCATGTTTTTTCCTTGTAGAGTACCAGTCATCTCTCAAAAAATCTGACTTTTAATACACTCTTTACTATTTATTGGTTGTGCAACCTCAAGCTGTCACTTGGCCTCTTTGTGCCTCAGTGTAAATTTACTCATTTGTAAAATGGACTATTGACAGTACTTGCCTCATAGAATTGCAATGATGATTCATTTCAATTCAGTTAACCCGCTCAGTCGTGTCTGACTCTTTGCGACCCCATGAACCGCATCACACCAGGCCTCCCTGTCCATCACCAACTCCCAGAGTTTACCCAAACTCATGTCCATTGAGTTGGTGATGCCATCCAACCATCTCATCCTCTGTCGTCCCCTTCTTCTCCTGCCCTCAATCTTTCCCAGTGTCAGGGTCTTTTCAAATGAGTCAGCTCTTCACATCAGGTGGCCAAAGTATTGGAACTTCAGCTTCAACATCAGTCCTACCAATGAACACCCAGGACTGACCTCCTTTAGGAGGGACTGGATTGATCTCCTTGCAGTACAAGGGACTCTCAAGAGTCTTCTCCAACACACAGTTCAAAAACATCAATTCTTCAGCACTCAGCTTTCTTTGTAGTCCAACTCTCACATCCATACATGACTACTGGAAAAACCATAGCCTTGACTGGACGGACCTTTGTTAACAAAGTAATGTCTCTGCTTTTTAATATGCTATCTAGGTTGGTCATAACTTTCCTTCGAAGAAGTAAGCGTCTTTTAATTTCATGGCTGCAATCACCATCTGCAGTGATTTTGGAGCCCCCCAAAATAAAGTCTGACACTGTTTCCACCGTTTCCCCATCTATTTGCCATGAAATGATGGGACTGGATGCCATGATCTTAGTTTTCTGAATGTTGAGCTTTAAGCCACGCCTTCTTTGGCATTGCTTTTCTATGGGATTGGAATGAAAATTGACCTTTTCTAGTCCTGTGGCCACTGCTGTGTTTTCCAAATTTGCTGGCATATCGAGTGCAGCACTTTCACAGCATCATCTTTTAGGATTTGAAATAGCTCAACTGGAATTCCCTGGCCTCCACTAGCTTTGTTCATAGTGATGCTTCCTAAAGCCCACTTGACTTCACATTCCAGGATGTCTGACTCTAGGTGAGTGATCACACCATCGTGATTATCTGGGTCATGAATATCTTTTTTGTACATTTTTTTCTGTGCATTCTTGCCACCTCTTAATATCTTCTGCTTCTGTTGGGTCCACACCATTTCTGTCCTTTATCGAGCCCATCTTGCATAAATGTTCCCTTGGTATCTCTCATTTTCTTGAAGAGATCTCTAGTCTTTCCCATTCTGTTGTTTTTTGCTATTTCTTTGCATTGATTGCTGAGGAAGGCTTTCTTATCTCTCCTTGCTATTCTTTGGAACTCTGCATTCAAATGGGTATATTTTTTCTTTTCTCTTTTGCATTTTGCTTCTCTTCTTTTCACAGCTATTTGTAAGGCCTCTTCAAACAGCCATTTTGCATTTTTGAATTTCTTTTTCTTGAGAATGGTCTTGATCCCTATCTCCTGTACAATGTCACAAACCTCCATCCGTAGTTCATCAGGCACTCTGTCTATCAGAGCTAGTCGCTTAAATCTATTTCTCACTTCCACTGTATAATCATTAGGGATTGGATTTAGGTCATGCCTGAATGGTCTAGCAGTTTTCCCCACTTTCTTCAATTTAAGTCTGAATTTGGCAATAAGGATTTCATAATCTGAGCCACAGTCAGCTCCCGGTCTTGTTTTTGCTGACTGTATAGAGCTTCTCCAAATTTGGCTGCAAAGAATATAATCCATCTGATTTCGGTGTTGACCATCTGGTGACGTCCATGTGTAGAGTCTTCTCTTGTGTTGTGGGAAGAGGGTGTTTGCTATGACCAGTGCATTTTCTTAGCCTTTGCTCTGCTGTACTCATTCTGTGCTCCAAGGCCAAATTTGCCTGTTACTCTGGGTGTTTCTTGACTTCCTACTCTGGCATTCCAGTCCCCTGTAATGCAAAGGACATCTTTTTTTGGTGTTATTTCTAAAAGGTCTTGTAGGTCTTCATAGAACTTTTCAACTTCAGCTTCTTCAATGTTACTGGTCGAGGCATAGACTTGGATATCTGTGATATTGAATGGTTTGCCTTGGAAAGGAACAGAGATCATTCCATCATTTTGATTGTTGCAATAATGATTAAATGAGATAATATGCTCAAGTGTTTGGGACAGTATGTATTGATTGCTCAAAAAGAGTTAATTAGCTTTTGTTATTATTAAGTAACAGACTTAGTATAAGTCCACTCACCATTAGAGAAACATCTGAAAAGAAATGGCTACTGAGGTGAGTTTGGCATTTACTGAGAGGTGTGGAGATTGCTGGGAGGAATAACAATAACCTCAGATGCAGATAACACCACTCTTATGGGAGAAAGTGAAGAGGAACTAAAGAGCCTCTTGATGAAAGTGAAAGAGAGTGGAAAACCTGGGTTAAAACTCAACATTCAAAAAGCCAAGATCATAGTATCTGGTCCCATCACTTCATGGCAAATAGATGGGGAAACAGTGGAAACAGTGTCAGACTTTTATCTTTTTAGGCTCCAAAATCACTGCAGATGGTGATTGCAGCCATGAAATTAAAAGACTCTTGTTCCTTGGAAGGACAGACTTTATTTTCTTGGGCTCCAGAATCACTGCAGATGGTAACTACAGCCATGAAATTAAAAAACAGTTGCTCCTTGGAATAAAAGCTATGACCAGCCTAGAAAGCATATTAAAAAGCAGAGACATTAGTTTGCCAACAAAAGTCTGTCTAGTCAAAGCTATGGTTTTTCAGTAGTCATGTATGAATGCAAGAGTTGGGCTATAAAGAAAGCTTAGCACCAAAGAATTGATGCTTTTGAACCATGATGTTGGAGAAGACTCTTGAGAGTCCCTTGGACAGCAAGGAAATCAAACCAGTGAGTCCTAAAGGAAATCAGTCCTGAATATTCTTTGGTAGGACTGATGCTGAAGATGAAACTCCAATACTTTGCCCATTTGAGGTGAAGAACTGATTTATTGAAAAAGACCCTGATGCTGGGAAAGATTGAAGGCAGGAGGAGAAGGGGATGACAGAGGATGAGATGGTTGGACAGCATCATCAGCTTGATGGACATGAGTTTGAGTAAGCTCCGGGAGTTGGTGATGGACAGGGATGCCTGGTGTGCTGCAGTCCATGGGGTTGCAAAGAGTCAGATGTGATTGGGTGACTGGAGTGAACTGAGAGGCATGGAAGAGTCTCTGTGTTCAGTCACTCAGTTGTATCCAACTTATTGAGGCCCCATGGACTTAAATTCTGTCCATGGAATTTAAAATAAAACTTTATAAAATGAAGCAAGTTTGTTCAGAGAAAGCATCTGAGTATTATTCTATTATGCATTTATTTCAAATATGTAATAAAAAAACAGCTATAGTTAAAATAGCCTGAAATATTTGTTAGCAAAGAACAAATAAGGTAGATGCTATTCAGAATTCTAGACAATAGACCATTTATGACCTGATGGACATCAATAAAGAAGTTAGAGATATATGAGATTCCTTTTCAAAATTCAATTAATGGTTGAGAATACTCAGCAGAGTTGATCAGGAATCTCAAAGCTGGTGTGATTCTGAATAAATCTGGTGTATATCAATTGAGTAGAAACTATCAATATCCACTGTGCAATGGAGAGTACGTTGTCCAGTGATACATGTTCCATCAATGCCAATAAGAGATTAGACCAAATGATGATACAATATTTTAGAAAGTCATTACTATTGTTTTAAAATTTTTTGACCAAATTATCTGGTTTAACCAAACTAGCTAGAGAAGTAGCTGGTATAAATAATCGGCTGTAATTTTTGTTTTCTTAAAATTCTGCTGTATGTATAGTTCATCTGGAAAGGAAAATGCAGTAGTTAGAATAATGCTGTGTACAAGGAAGATGGAGATAAATGCTTTAGATCAGAGACATGTGCAGAAGACTGCCCAGCCCATAGATAGTGTTCGCGTGAATGGCATCCCTTGGAGCTGGGCATCCTGACACTACAAATGCAGTTGTAAATGAATCAAGAAGTTAATGGTTAAGCTTAACATTTATTGATCAACAATAAATTCTTTTCAGTCCTCTCAATCGCAGGCACAGTAGAAAATGATAGANGGAGGCGCCCGGTGAAGACGCCGCTCGCCCCACAGAGCCGGCCGACGAGCCGCGGCCGATACCTACTCGCCACTCGACTCGCCGGCTCGCGAGGCAGGCTCTGGGTCTTCTGTCGCCGCGGTTTCCAGTCAGCAGGAGCGGCCGCGACAGCCTGGTTGCCGCTGCCGCCGCCGCCGCCGAGGCCGCCGCTGCGCTCCTTCCGGCCTTGCCGAGGCGTCACCGCGCGCCTGCGCACAGCGCCCCCTCCCGACTAGTGACAGGAAGAACCATAGAGGCTCGCAGGGGGCTAGGGAGGAGGGGTCTAGGGAGTAGGACCATAGAGAGGGCCTCCTGCGCTTCGCCCCGGCTCGCCGTGGGCCGAGTCTTGACTTCGCCACTAGGCGGGAGGACGAAAGGAGCCCCGTGAGGTGTCACTATCACTCTGGGGATTTCAGCTCCAGAGCGTGAAGCGGGTGACCGTGGAGATCTCCTGGATCTGCATTTATTTGCACCCATTGCCTTTGGCAAATCATTCACGGAACATATTTTCAGAGGGCTTCCTGTGTGCCAGGCACTGTTCTAGGAATTGGAGCAAAAGCAGTACAGAAGATCTCTGTTGTCATGAAGCTTGTATTTTAGTGGGCAAATCAATAACTGGTGAACTAACGAACCAATTAAAATACTGGCTCAGGCAGGAAGTGTTCGAAAACACGCACACACACAGATGAAAAATAAAACAGAGAAAAGGATAGAGTGATGGGGATAATTGTTGTTTACTCACTAAGTTGTATCCGACTGTTGTGACCCCAAGGACTGTAGCCCACCAAGCTCCTCTGTCTGTGGGATTTCCCAGNCACCATACACAAAGATAAACTCAAAATGGATTAAAGACCTAAATGTAAGACCAGAAACTATAAAAGTCTTAGAGGAAAACATAGGCAAAACACTTGATGACATAAAATCAAAGCAAGATCCTCTATAACCCACCTCCTAGAGTAACAGAAATAAAAACAAAAGTAAACAGGTGGGACTTCACTAAATTTAAAATCTTTTGCACAACAAAGGAAACTATAAGCAATGTGAAAAGACAACCGTCAGAATGGGAGAAAATAATATCCTTCCTTTTTTTAAGTACTCAGGTTTTTTTCTTTTCTTTGTTCTTTAGTCAGTTCAGTCACTCAGTCATGTCCGACTTTTTGTGACCCCAAGAACTGCAACCCACCAGGCTCCCCTGTCCATCACCAACACCCAGAGCTTGCTCAAACATATCCATCAAGTCAGTGATGCCATCAAACCATGTCATTCTCTGTCATCCCCTCCTCCTCCCACCTTCAATCTTTCCCAGCACCAGGTTCTTTTCCAATGAGTCAGTTCTTCACATCAAATGGCCAAAGTATTGGAGTTTCATCTTCATCATCAGTCCTTCCAGTGAACACCCAGGACTGATCTCTTTTAGAATGGACTGGTCTTGCAGTCCAAGGGACTCTCAAGAGTCTTCTCCAACACCACAGTTCAAAAGCATCANCAAAGTATTGGAGTTTCATCTTCATCATCAGTCCTTCCAGTGAACACCCAGGACTGATCTCTTTTAGAATGGACTGGTCTTGCAGTCCAAGGGACTCTCAAGAGTCTTCTCCAACACCACAGTTCAAAAGCATCAGTTGTTTTTCTCTAGTTGCGGTGAGCAGGGGCTAGTCTAGTTTTGGTATATGGGGTTCTCATTGCAGTGTCTTCTCTTATTGCAGAGCATAGGCTCTAGAGCACATGGGTTCAACAGGTGCAGTTCCTGGGCTCTAGAGCACAGTTTCAATAGTCGTGGTGCTTGGGCCCAGTTGTTCCACAGCATGTGGAATCTTCTTGGACCAGGGATTGAACTTGAGTCTCCTGCATTGGCAAGTGGGTTCTTTACCACGGAACCATCAGGGAGGCCCTTTGTTTTAATGTAATAAAACACAGGTGCAAAAACTGAAGGAAGGAACTGGCTGGTTTCATGATCATTTATTTCTTCCATCATCATTAACTCCACTCGGTACTCTGTTCTTTACTTCTTCCTTTCCAATAAGTCACTTCTTTCTTTTCAATAAATCACTAAAGCTAAGATTTAAAAGCACTTTACCACATCCTGATACACTACAGTAGTTTAATTCTCGTACCAGTCTAACCCAAATTGGTTTCTCATCAGCAGAGCTCAGCTGCCACTAACTTTCCCACTGTGTTCAACAAATGGAAATTTTCAGTAAAACCTGTATTATCATTTATCTCCACTGTGAAAATACTAAGCAAGCTTGAATGTAGTGATTTCTTTAATATTTTAAATCATAACACAATTATTAGCATAGTGAATATTTCAGTTTTCCTGAATGTGAGGTTGGATTTAAAAGGGAGTGATCATTTAAAATCTGACCATCAGGTCTCTAGTAGACATTTGTCCATTTTGATTCATATTGCCTGGACATGTTAAGATACTACTTACCTTCTTCTTAGTGCTATTATTTTAAAGAGTTGGCCCTCTTTGATCTTTAATGGGTTTATTTTAAATGGGTTTCTGTTTTCAACTTCATTGAATAGACAATGACAGTTCCCTTGTTGGCGTCACATTTTATATTTTTCAGAGAACTTTGATAGTGTTATCTATTTAATTCTTATTAAAACCGCAAACACTTGTTGCACACTGTGATAGGTATTGTAGTCCAGCTTTTTGAGAGGTTGGGGGAGTAACTATGAGAGCACATCTTGAGTAATGTGTTATGAGCGTTAATAAATGTATGTATATAGTACATAGACAGTGGTACCTAATTATTAATTATATTATTCTCTGATAGCATAGCACATTAGCACATTAGATTTTAATTTGATATATTGAATCAATTAGCTTATCCAACTCAGTTGTAATAGAAAAAATATCTTACTCATCTCTGCATTCCCAGCATCAAACATAGGGCTTTGAACATAATAGCCAATTACTCTTTTACGAATGACTGAATAAAATGAGTATAGGTATATAAAGATACATTCATTTTATAATTATAAATGTGTGTAGATATATAGATATTTATATGTTTATGGTGTATATTTATATGTTTATTTAGATATTTATAGTTTATATATATACTATATATAAAGTATATTTGACATAACATATATATTTTTGAATTTAGAATTCCAGTAAAGAGGATGTTTCATGTAACAATTGAGAAACAAATTGTTTTCTGGTCAACAGAAGTACTGTCGTTCTGTTAACACCAAGCCAGTACGTAATAGGTGGCATGTTAGGTTTTGGGTTTCCCTGGTGGCTCAGATGGTAATGAATGTGCCTGCAACGTGGGAGACCCAGGTTCAGGAGGAGACCCAGGTTCAGGAAGATCCCCTGGAGAAGGGCATGACAACCCCCTCCAGTATTCTTGCCTGGAGCATCTCATGGACAGAGGAGCCTGGCGGGCTACAGTCTATGGGGTCGCACAGAGTCTAATGTGACTGAAGAGCCTTGGCACACACGCACATGTTAGTTTTCAACTCCTTACATTGATGTAGTTGTGATGGTTAAGGTCAGACTCTTGAGAAAGATCAAATTCCCAAATTTCCTTTCATTTTAAGAAGTGAGATCCTTCAAGTGTCTCACTCTTCCTTCCCAACATGACTAAAATTCATGTCTCGCTTAGGAGACTATTTTGTCTTCTGTCTTCAGTTAGTACATATTTCTGCTTGTTAATTATGTGCCGCACACCTGTTTTACATGTATTTTCTTCAGCTGCTTGCTTCTTCAGCTTCAGCTGCTTGCTGACTGCCACCCTATCTTTGATTGCCTGTTTGGGGCATGGGGGTAAAGAAGAGTTTTACTGACATGAGGAGGAAAATATCAACTCAGAACCTTACCTGTAAGTTGCATAGAAAATACCCAATCAGATCTCTGGCAGGAATTCATTCCTTCCCTTTGTTCTTTGATATATCATATTTGGAGAAATATTGGGTGTTTTGGAGTTTTACTTAAATACATACTGAATGTAAGATAAGAATACTGTTTATTTTTGTAAAGACTCTCCAGAAAGAAATCTTTTGTGCTACGCCTTTTGTCTAGTTAGGTAGATGAATACGTTTCAACACCAACTTTATTTATGGCAAATCAATTTAGCTGCAGTGTTTGCTTTGTTTCTATCCCTCTGGCTCTGGTGGTGGGTTTCTAACCCCACACCTGTGGGCCTTCCTTGTTCAGAAATGGGGATCTAATGTGGGGGTTTAGTATGGGGCCAGTGAGGAGCCTCATGCCATCTCAGAGTGGAACCTCTTTGTTGGCCCTACTAGAATGAGCGTTAGCTATTTTTCTCTTGTTTTCCTTGGGTTAGGTGCTCTATGGGGACATGATATCAGCTGCTGACTTCATTGACCCCACCAACTGCCTCTAGTGAACATCCTTGCTAACTGCCTGCTCTGTGCCTGTCCAGATAGATATGTGCTCTCTAGTCCTCGGAGTCTACACCATCTTCCTGTCCTTTCTCCTTTAGCCAAATGTTTTGTTTCAGCCCCATTTCCTAGACTCATGTATCATTTCTTAGAACAGTCATCCTCTGGCCATGATGACCTCCTGTATGGATCTCTAACGCCTCCCAGGCCCTGAAAGCTTCCATTTTTTATTCCAGTTTGTCCAACTGTCCTGCTCACTTTTAAGACAGTAATAGAAACCCAGATGTGCTGCTTTGTTAGAAAAAGAGAGGGTTAGCAAACTTTTTCAGGATCAGCAAAATGATGATTTATTCAAGACCCTTTTACCTGTATTTAGAAAAGCTTCTCTGGACATTTCATTCAGAAGTCATTAGGGCCAGGAATTTAGGATCCTGGGACAAAATCTCAGAAAGATTCCCTACAACCCTTGTTTATTACCAAACTCTCCCTTCATTGTATACATTCCTTGGCTGACAGGTGAAACTGGGAAAGAGGAGGAAGGTAGTCCTAACACTTAACCTCTTGTTTGCTATCGGCTTGTATACTTTGCTGCATGCCCTGTGCAGACTAGCACCATCCTTAGATATGCTGATGATGTCATTCAAAGTCCCAACAGGAAACAAAGGCACATTCAAAGGGGCTTATTAGGGGAGTTTAACAAAGAGGCTATTTATAAGGATGTAGGCAGGTTTAAGGGAAACCAAAAGAGGATGGTGAAATATCCCCAGGGAATCTTAGCAATAGCTAGGAATCTTTACCAGCAACAGACTTGTAGGGGTAGAGGAAGAAAAAGCTACCAGCAGTCTGAGAGAGGGATGCACCTAGTATGGTAGGGGTTCTGGACTTCTCCTGAGGAGAGAAGCTGCTGCCAACCCTTGGTCACACAAGGAGGGCCTCTGACCTCACTCTGCTTCCTTCTCCCATCCTCCCATCCTCATGTCTCCAACCCATCTCTGCAAGCATCTCCTTTTATGTGAATCCAGTCAAAAGGCAGAGGGGAAAGGAGCTGGAATGATACAAAGAGTGTAAGTCAAACTCTCAGGGGACAGAGAAGGTTGGGGAGGGCAGAAAGTGTATCTGGAGGGCTGGTGCTGAAGATATCTGGCACACTGAGTCGCTGATCTCAGCTGAGGTTGCCTCTTTATACCATAAGAGGGTTTCACGTGTAAAGTCGAATATGTCATTGAACTCTCTCTTAGGAGCTTATGTAGCCATTTACCCTCTGTGGATAGCTATTTTTATAAGTACTCAAATAGTATAGTTGGTAGAAGATGCCCTATGGTCTTAGGGTCTCAATGGGGCTTTGGCTTCCAGATTTGTCCGATAGCTCTTTAGCCTCCCATGTCTCGTGAAGGTTGCTCCCCTGGTAGGCACATTGATGACGAAACTGCATTTTCCTCTGATGCCTTTTTTAATTGTATTCCTTTTAGCAATGGACATTAAACCGCAAACCAAACTCTTCTTCTCCTTATCCTAGAGATCAAACTTTTTAGTGAGACATGTCCTATAATTATAGGAAGTCTTAGAGGGATTTTTCCCTTCTCTTCCCTCCCCTGCTCCCAATTTATGGAGAATTTGAATACAGGCTTATTTGGTCTTGGGAGAGAGAAGCAGGTTTTCTGGATGGGAACTGAGGTGTTGCTGTGCAGGTTTATGATTCAGCATTACTTCTAGAGATTTTTTTCCCCCTAGATTCAGATATTCTAGAGATGCTGCAGTGAGCTCATATACACTAGATCCAAAAGGGGAAAAGAAATGTACCCTGAGCTCCGGATACAGGCTCTAAAATGGGATCAGCATTGAAGCCAAAGGCTGTCACTCTTTTTTTAACGAGTAAAGTTTAAAAACTCTATGTCAAGAGGGATTTTTTAGATTTCCCTAGAAGGAGAGGTTTGGAGATGGTGCCCTCTCCTTTACACTGTGACACAGTTTCTCATCACAGCTGTTCTAAAGAAGCTATAGCAGGTCTGCCTGGTGCTCCTGCAGACCCCTGCTTCAGAGGGGAAGCCTGAGCTGCGTGGTCACCCAGTCTCATGCTGAGACACACCTGACGAGCCTCAGAAAGAGTACAATTAAACCATGGAGGAAGGTTAGCACCAGTGCCAACCTCTTGACAGAGGCCCTGCAGAGAAATGTTTTGTAGCCTGCTCTCTGCCTCCTTTGGAGAGCTGAGAGCTCACAATGTGTAAAGTTCTCACTCCAGGTAAACCTTGGAGTTCTACAATGCGTGCTAAGCAGGAGGTTTCCTATGGTTCTGACAGCGAATGTCTTTTGCACTCTTGGTCTATGGAGTTTGGTGTTGATTTTTCTTGGGATTAGGGTGACTGACTCATCTTGGTTACCTGGGATTTTCCTGGATTTAGCACTGGAAATCTGGTGTACTGGAAATCTCTGTACTCAGTCACCCACATTGGAATCTTACAACCGTGCGCTGTGGAGGGAGGCCGCAACTCATTTGAAAGTCCAAAAAGTCTGCTTCTCTCTCTCAAGATCAAATAACCCTGTTTTCAGATCCTCCGTAAGCTGAGGGGGTGGTGAGGGACGAGAAGGGAGAGACCCCTCGAAGTCTTCCTCTAATTACAGGACATGTCTCATGAAGAAGGTTGATCTCTAGGGTAAGACAGTGGGGGAGAGGAGTTTGGTTTGTGGTTTGAGGTCCACAACTGAGCCTGTGGATTTGACATATCTGAAAGTCAGAGCCCACAGAATTAGGTCTCCACAAGAGTGTGGCTTCCATATCACATCCTTCTTCACCAGGTTCCCAGGGATCTGTGAACTGGAAGTACTAAGTCCTGTCTCACAGAGCACTTTGAGTGATTGTGGTTGAGCTGAGGTTCAAGTGCAGTAATGCATGTTAAAGCTTTTAGTAGATTATAAAGCACTCTGCAGACACAGTTATTTTGGTTACATCATACTTTTTTCATTGATAGTCCCTGACTCTGAGCACAAGCGGACCTCTCAACTTTCTGGGAAAGAAAAGGATCTAATAAATATTATTAACTTAATATGTCTATTAATATTTAATACATTTATTAATAATTTAATTATTAAAAACATATTGTCTCTCCCAGTCCACTGAACATTGTGCTAAGTACTTTATATACATCCATTGCTTTTAATCCTAAAAATTCTATGAAATAGTTATTATTATTCCCTGTGGCCCCTAGAATCGTGTTCTTCATACAAGAGTCCTGTTCTCTTTTCATGTAGACTCAGGGATAATGAAAGCAGAAGATCCAGTATAAAGTACCTGAGCTGGCTCCCAGAATGGGCCAGCTATTTTGCATATTAGCATAAAATCCTATATACAGACATCTAGCTGGTCAACCCTTGAAGATCAGGTGATGTTCAACCTACCCTTCTACCCTTGGTAGCCCTGCTCAGACCTTGAGGTCTGCAGGTTTAAGATGGCAACAATGGTAAAGAATCTACCTACAGATGTAGGAGATGCAAGAGGTGCAAGTTTGATCCCTGGGTTAGGAAGATCCTCTGGAGGAGGGAATGGCAACCCACTCAAGTATTCTTGCCTGGAAAATTCTGTGGACAGAGGAGTCTGGTGAGGTAACAGTCCATGGGGTCACAAAGAGTTGGACATGACTGAGAGACTGAGCATAGCACAGGGGTTGAGGTGAGCCATTTGACACAGTCCAGCATTCTGAAAGACACAGGAGTATGGGCTCAACTCTGCTGTAATATATACATTGGAAGGTTGTATATTTTTTCCTTGATTACTAAAAGAGTTTGCAGATAGTGTCAACAAAATTGTATAGACATGATAAATAATTTAAAATGTATATATTTTTATGTATAACCTATCACATTTTATTATATTTTCATTCAATTTTTACTTATCAAATTTAAAACTTTATCCAAGTATGCATCTTTACTTTTCATTGGGCTTATATATTTTTTTTAAATGCATATATAAGTTTACTTCTTACCAACTCAGCCTTCACCTATTAAATTCATTTGAGTCTGTAGATTATCCATGATACATCTGATACAACAATTACATCATAACGTTAAGCCAGTTTCCACTTATCAGGAAGATGTTTTCTCACGGCCCTTGGAACTGATGTCCAAGGCACCAATTTGCTCATAGAAAGAACCTGAAGGGAGATCTTTTAATTGAGGATAGCAGTTAAGTTTGAATTATGTTCTCCAAAGTAGAGTTTTCTCTTCATAAGTCAGATCAAAGTACTCAGAACTTTCAAAGAAACTAATTTTCTATTAATTTAAAGACTTGTATATACATTTATATATATTTACTACCTTTCAATGAAAATTCATAGCCACACAAAGCAGTAAAAAAAATATATGTTTTTTCCTAAATGATGTTAAAACAACTTCTTAGACAAATGAGTTAAAAGACTGAGCCAAAACTATTTTGAGCTAGTCACAAGGGATGAGACCTTTCAATGTGCTAATTCAAGATTCCCTTTAGGGACTCTCTCAGTATAAGAAAAGATTCATTGTTAAACCAAATACAAGGAAAAAATAATGTCTGGTTAAAGATTATTAGGCTAGCCAGTCAGCTGGGTAGGTAACCCTGGCTTCCCAGAGGTCCTTAATCTTATTTAGCTCTATCAGAAAATTGCTCAAGCATTTTAACAGCAATACCTGTTACATCCCAGAGGCGGCTGTGAATTATATCATGTAAAAAAGTTCTGCCTTAGACCAGGTTTGGGACAGTTTTTATTCTCAATGTGAATGTAACTTTTGTATCAAAAGTTCTTATCAGATTTTTGTTCTAAAATAATAATTTTTTCTTAATATTTGATTTAAGGTGGTTAGTTCTTTTGGAATAAAAGTATCAAATATTTCTTACCTTAAAAGAATATTGTAGGACTTAAAAAACATGTAAGACAAATCTGATGCCTGTGAGGAATAGTAAGATTTCATAATGGCTCATCGGTACTAACATAGAGTGCAAGTGTGATTTTTAAAAAGCGCTAACAGTGTCTAGATCTGTCTACTAATTAGTGTGCAGTACATGGTAAACTAGGGCTTTCCTGGTGGTTCAGTGGTAAAGAATCTGCCTGCCATTGCAGCAGACCCAGGTTTGATTCCTGAGTCAGGAAGATCCCCAGAAGAAGGGAATGGCAACCCACTCCAGCATTTTTGCCTGGGAAATCCCATGGACAGAGGAGCCTGGTGGGCTACAGTCAATGGAGTTGCAAAAGAGTCAGATGTGACTGAGCAACTCAACAACGTGGTTAACTATACCACTGAGGGATGGCAATGTCCTTACCATGGGCAATCCTATGGGACCACAGATGGTTTCTCCAGCAAACGAACTGCAAGGTGAGAATGAGAGAAAGAGGAAGGGGGAACCTATACAAACCACTCAAGAGACTTAACAAACCAATCGAAACGTGTAGACCTTATATGGACCCCAGTTCAAACAAACTCACTATAAAATCAAATTATGATATTTTTAAGGAAGTTGACAATTTTAATTCTTATTGGAAATTTAATGATATTAAGGAATTATTGTTAATTCTTAAATGTTGATAATGGTATTTAGTTTATATATAAAAAATTAACCTTACAGTTTAGAAATACATGGTGAAAAATCTGCAGTTAAATTGATACCATGTCTAGGATTTACTTCAAAATAATACAAAAAGAATATAAGTGGGTGGGAAGATAGGTGAATACAGTCAGCCTGAGTTAACAGTTGTTGCAGCTTGGTAAAGAGTACATGGAAGTTCATCATGCAAGTCTGCCTACTTTTTGTGTATGTTAGAATTCTCTTTTCATAGAAAGCCTAAATAAAACCATACTAGAATAATTGGTTCTCAGAGCTGCTGGTACTTTCATTACTTCTTTGACCAGACTCCTATTCTAGAGCTCACAGTCAGTGGAGCCCTGTGCACAAAAATGTAGGCTGGAGGGCATTGATGCCACTTAGAGTAACATGTGAGGAAGTGGTACCATGATATGGCGTCAGTGAAAGCCTTTCTTTTAGAGCATTACGTAACAGAACAAAGATATTATGGCTAGACACAAAGAAATGGTTGTCACTCTGAGCATCGTAGTGAAAGCGTAGCACTCGTCACTTAGCCAGAGTTAGGAATTTATTGGTTGTGGATAGAGAGAAGGGAGACAAATGAGAAAGAGCATGGTCTCAAATCCTGCTGTGGACAGAACTCTTCTTAGTTTAAAAGCCGCCAGGCCTCTTATGGGAAGTAGTTAGCATTCCAGGCAAATGCAGGACTGAGGTTACTGAGAGGAGGACCTTGTCTGGAAGGCTGGTTAGCCTCCTATCTACTAACAGACAGTATCAAGCTGACAGGTTTTAACCAGACTTGTATTTATTCATCATCCTCGTTGTCTTCTTTCTTGCAACTTCTCCCTTCTTCCTCTTTTGCATCCTTCTCTTTCTCTTTTTTCCTTTTCTTTTTCCTCTTTTCCATAAATGTTTCTCCCAAGAGCAAATTCTTTGGTGTGACTTATAGCAAGCTTAGAATAAAATGCTGATGTTTCTTGTAATTAATTTGAGAACTTGATTTCTTCAGTTTTTTCATCACATGGAAAGAACTAAATTGTTCTTTGGCATATGGTGGGGAAAAAAAAGAAAAAAAGAACCTTGGAGTTTCTAGTCTAGTAGTTCAAAGTTGGTAGTTGGAGTCCTGGGAAAGAGGGCAAAGAAAAAGAGCCTGGAGAGAGAAGGACACAACCAGGGAGAATTTTACCTGCCTAACATGCAACCTGACATTCTTTCCTGAACCGTGTTGTTATCACTGCTCTCCTCTCCAGTCTCAGTAAATAAAACGCTAACCTTGAAATTACACAGGCCCCCAACCTGGCTTTATCCTTGCTTCCTCTCATTCTTTTACATCTACATTTGGTTCATCAGTAAACCCTGTTGGCAGACTTTCAACTCATACCCATAAACTCACCATCACCCTGCTGGGACAATGGTTCCAGCCACCAGCTCTATCCTGGGTGATTCTGATAACTTCCAAATTCATCATCCAGCTTTTGCCATTGCCTCTTTTAGCCTCTTTCCAACCCAGGAGCCAGATGGTCCTTCTGAAATGTAAGTCAGACTTCCTACTCTACTCCAAAGCCTGCAGCAACCTCCCAGTTCACTCTGTTATAAAAGCAAATGCTGTCATACTGACCTACTGGCCTGCACAGCCAGCTTCCAACTTCTCTGATCACACGTCATCGTTCCCCACGTGCATTCTCACTGTGCTGCAGCCACATTGGTCTAGCTGTTCCTCCATCGGAGGGTCCACTGCTCCCCTCGGGTGAGGGGGGGGCAGGCCTCTCTCCAACTCCTCCTTCAAGACTTTGCTCAGTGTAAAGACCTCTCAGTGAAGCCTTCTTGAGTCGCCTGTTTAGAAAATCACTTTCTTCCCAGCACTCTGCTTCCCCTTTATTTCCTCTTGTTTAAATCTCTGCACATTTATTATTACCAGACACAGTCTATAATGGCTTATTTATTGTGCCTATTATCTGAGTATTTATGCTGGAATGTACGCTCCTTGAAGGCAGAGAATTTTTTTTCTCTTTGGTTTACTGCTAAATCCTGAAAACCCGAGCAAGACCTCGTCTGTAGTAGGTGCTTAACACATACTTGCTAAATGAATGAATGAATCCCCCAAACTAATAAAATCTGGTGTTTACAACATTCTTTTTTAAATATTTATTTATTTGGCCGCACCGAGTCTTAGTTGGCACACGGGATCTTGGTTGCATCACGTAGGACCCTTTCATTGAGGCACACATTCTCTAGTTGCAGTGTGTGTGTTCAGTTGCTCCACGGCATGTGGGATCTTAGTTCCCCAACCAGGGATCACACAATGCATTCCCTGCATTGCAAGGTGGATTCTTAACCACTGGACTGCCAGGGAAGTCCCTGGCATTTACACCATTCTTATGTGAGTAGTGCTTTGTGGGGATGAAGCAGAGTGGCTGAGTGCAGATGACATAGGGTGCTGATTTCAATCAATGAGATGTTGAGCTTGTAACACCAAGATTTAGGGGGGACAGACATTTCAAGTAATAGATGACGCTAGAACTTGAGCCCCTAGAAGGGGCCTTTCTGGTCTTTCTACCATAGCCTAAACTATTTGAACCTTTAAAGGTACAAAGGCAGTCAAAGATTGCCTTTCATCACATGGAAAGAACTAAATTGTTCTTTGGCATATGGTGAAAAAAAAAAAAAAAAAAAAGAACCTTGGAGTTTCTAGTCTANTTCTACCATAGCCTAAACTATTTGAACCTTTAAAGGTACAAAGGCAGTCAAAGATTGCCTTTCATCACATGGAAAGAACTAAATTGTTCTTTGGCATATGGTGAAAAAAAAAAAAAAAAAAAAAGAACCTTGGAGTTTCTAGTCTAGTAGCTCAAAGTTGGTAGTTGGAGTCCTGGGAAAGACGGCAGTTTACAGAGGCAGTCAAAGATTTGGAAATAGTTAGGAACATTTGGTTACTTTGATAAAATTTAAAGTTACATTCTGAGAAAAAAAGACTTTTTCTAATACTGGACATTTATACATCTGGTATTTTTGTAATTTGTTGGAGAAAAGGTTTAAATATTTGAAATTAGACATCTGGAAGCTTAAACAGCTTAAAATTAAAGACAAAGCTCTTTTTGGGATCTGCCAGGCACAAAATACAACCTGCACTGTTAAAGCTGTTGGGGGGTAAGGGTGGAGCTGGACCCGTTGGGGGCAGGCCCTGTGCGTGGACTAATCTTCTGGGGTCGTGAGAGTAGACAGGGCAGGAATGGAGATACTGGTGAGGGAAGTTGGGGAAACTTTGGTGGAAGGTGAAGCAGCCTAGAAAAAGGCTCATTTCTATGTTCGCCCAGCTGCCCTGCAGTGACCAGACTGTCACAGGATTCCTAGAAGGAAGTTATCTTGTTGGTAGTAAGAAAAAGATAAAAATTTAATTGAGAGGGAAAAGACACTCTAAAACATAAGTAGAAACCACCTATGCCCTACCCTCTCTCCAGCCGCTTTTGTTAATCTGTCATGCAGTGGGCCCTCTTCCTGCCTCCCCTTGCAGTCATTTTCAGCCCACAGATCACTATCTTTGAGATTGCTCCCTACTTCTACTCCTCCCCACCCCACACACCCCTTTTCAGGCCTCTCTTGATATTCAAGTTCATTTTTGTCTTATTTGAAAATATTAAGGCCCACATTTGCCCAGGCTGGCTGGGCTGCTGAATAAACCTAAGCGTGAGTGCAGAAGTCTGAAGAACTGATTGAATATTCTTTGTTGGTGTTAGAGAAGGGGGCAGCCATGTCAAAGGAATAGCTGTGGCATGGTTCATGTGGACATAAAGGGAGGGCCTGAATTCCCTGAAGGGTCTCCCCCAGATTCCACCCTACCCTGAATGTACTCAGGGGTTGTTGTGCATCCAGAAGAAGCACTGACTCTGCTGAAGGCATTGGCTGGCAAGCTCACCAGAGGCTGAGTGGGGCACCGGGCACATGTGTATCTACATATGTCCGTGTGTATGTCTGGGGAGACTCAGGGCAGCACTGGTCTGGAGCGCAAGTGAGATTTGTAGGAAGGCCACACGGTCTCCAGCAAGGCAAGCATCCCAGCAAGAGTGGAGGTGAGGCTGCTAAGTAGCTGGGAGGCACCACTGCATCTGGCCAAACTTAAAGAGAAACCTAGGTTAAAGAGAGGCTTCCCTGATGTCTCAGCAGGTAAAGAATCTACCTATAACGCAGAAGGTGCAGGAGACATGGGTTCAATCCCTGGGTCAGGAAGATCCTCTGGAGGAGGGCTTGGCAACCCACTCCAGTATTCTTACCTGGAGAATCCCATGGACAGAGGAGGCTGGTGGGCTACAGTCCANCAGGTAAAGAATCTACCTATAACGCAGAAGGTGCAGGAGACATGGGTTCAATCCCTGGGTCAGGAAGATCCTCTGGAGGAGGGCTTGGCAACCCACTCCAGTATTCTTACCTGGAGAATCCCATGGACAGAGGAGGCTGGTGGGCTACAGTCCATAAAGTTGCAAAGAGTCAGACGTAACTGAAGCGGCTGAGCACACTGGGAAAGAGAAACCCGAGGACAAGCTGCAGGCGCTAGGAGCACCAGGAACAGCCCAACCGCAAGTGAATAGACTGGTGGATAGGACCTGCAGAAGGCCAAGGAGCTCGAGGCCCCGGCCCTGCTTGCCACAGAGTTTAAGAACAACAGCCCAATCCTGTGTGTACTCCTGTATTCAGATGCCATCCTGGAGGGGAGCCAGGAAGAGGGATGGAAGACAGAGATATTACTGAGTACCTTTCTTTAGAAAGGCGGAGCATTAAACACAGGGACTCTAAATGGTTTCTTTGGACCAAGGTTTATAGCAGATCGGACCTTAATTATTTTTCTCCTTGTTACTCAGCAGTTGGAAGTTCACATAGTTCATCTATTTATCTAAAACTACCAGTTTTCCTTTTTACCCATCTACTAGAAAAGTGAGTAAATTACAACCTTATTATACATACATGATTGTCAGTAGCTGTGTGTTTGGTCAGTTCATACATCTGAAAGCTTCTGGCTGTAGTGGAAGAGCAGAGAGAGGGTAGACTCAGACCCCATGTAGACCTAGGTTTGAACCTATCTCTTCCACTGTGTTTCCTCCCTGTGGGAACTTGGGTGGGTTACTTGACACGTATGAGCTGTGCTTGTCTGTGAAGTGGATTTCATACCTCTTACCTCCAAGACCTGTTCTGAGATCAGGTGATATCTGAATATAGAGTTAATCAGGGTTTATCACATGGTAAATCCTCAACAAATGTCAATTTCTTTTCTCCTCACACTGATTGATTTTCATACTGATAAACAAATGACAGATTGTTTCCTAGTTGATTTGGTCCAATTAACTCCCAGTAAATTGACCTTAGTTTTTGATGGAATCGTCCAAACTGGCATACTGACACGTTAGTATACGCCATGCTTTATTTCAATCCAGTTCCAACTGTGACCTGTTAGATGTCTCTGTGAATCTTCCTCTGTCCCCAGTTAAAGCTAGAGATACTGAAGACGGCTCAGTCATTTGTGTTAGTGATTATTCAGAAAGCACAGGGGTTGGCGTGTGGGATCTGCACTGGTCACTTTGCCTGTCCACTGACTTCCTCTGTCCCTCTTCCTCAGTCCCCACCCAGGGTGACTTTCCTTAAACTTGACCCTCTGCACCACATCCACTCTCCACCTTGCTCTGAGGGTGTAACTACAGAGGCAAGGGACTCTGGGTAGAACAGCAAAGTTCTTGGGGTCCTTTTGATGTCTCCTCAACTCATCCTCCACCTCAACTAGGATGAGAACTCAGGGAAAACACTGCTTAAAGCTGCCAGGCGGGGCATTTTTCACAGGAAGCTGTTCTTTGCAATGGCACGAGATTTGACTCACATAATTTGACCTGGGTAACAAGCTGAATTGGCTTCCCGGGTGGCTCAGTGGCAAAGAATCCACCTGCCAGTGCAGGAGAGGCCACAGATGTCAGTTTAATCCCTGGGTTGGGAAGATCCCCTGGAGAAAGCAATGGCACCTCACTCGTTATCTTGCCTGGGAAATTCCATGGACAGAAGAGCCTGGCAGACTACAATCCAAAGGGTCGCAAAGAGCTGGACACGACTGAGGCAACTGAGCGCGACAAGCTGAGTGAGAGAGTGCTCTACCACGTCTTGCTGTTTGGGACAAAATGCTTAGCAGTTGTTTCTACCAACCCAAGGAACTCAAAGCAGAAGAAATGGCCACTGGTAAGATAAGGGAGGAGGATTTAATACATCATCTGCACGGTATTTTAAGTGACGTTTTTTGCTCCATGAAATTAGGATTCTTTAGAACCCTATAAAATGGATACAAATATAGTTCATGAATCAATGGGCCTGGCTTCTCCTGGGCTGTATTTTATGTGGCGTAAAAGGCTTCTGGTGACGAATGTGAGGCAGGCGGCGGCAGGTGAGCAAGAAAAGGAGAGGATGAATCTCCCATCTGCATTGTTTCATTTAAAGAGGCTAGAACGAGGATGTTTTAACTTTAGGGCCAGGGCTTTCTTCCTGACAAATGATAAAGACAATTTGAGTGGAATAGAGTTAGTTTTACTTTCTGTATTTCCTCAGCCATGTGTTTTTTTGTTTTTTTTTGGCTTTCCTTCAGTCTCCTGGAACTTAGGACTGCCTGGTCTTCTCAAGCAAAGCAGAAGAGATTGTGAGCCAGTCTCTCCCCTCAGCATCGGTTGTGTTTGCCCTGCTGTGAGTCTGTGCAGATGCCTGTGGTCACGCAGTGATCCACAGAGGCTGAGTGAGACAGGGTCTTGATTCTGTTGTCTTTGGTGGAGAATGATCTCATCCCCTTGGAGACAGGAGTAGAAGCTCCTAACCCCAGGGAGTTTGCTGGGACAGGGGTACTTGCAATAAGTTGGGGATGAGAAGAAAAGAGACGTAACACTTGAAAACCTAGATGTAGCAGCAGGATGTTAGATCTGGATGGAGCCGTGGAGCCAAAGGAGGGCAGCCCTGGAGCCAGCGTCACAGCTGTACGTGGGGGTGTCTGGGGCTTGCTCTTGGAGGGTCTCCTGTGCACGAGACCATGCATTCTGGTCTACTCAGCATTCTCCTGGGTCGTGCCTGTTGCCCAGAGCAGTTGTGATAACACCCCTTCTATTCTTAAGAGAGTCGTGATTTGGATGATAAATTTTGTCACCCTAGCTGTTCACCTTACTAGAGCTTTCATCAGCATCCCAAAGAGGTTGCTATGCTTGACAGTCCAGTAAGACATACTATACAGAAAGCTTCTTAAGGATCAAGAAACTGGTCTAGAATGAGGCAAGAGTTTTCTCTGAGAGGCTTTGGGCTTCCTGGCTCCTACTATTGTTCACTTTTAATCATATCCAAATTTCTTTTGGTCCTCTCTTCTTTCTCTCTGGCTAAAAAAGAGTTGTTTAAAAATCATGATTATGGTATAAATTACTTTTTTACTTACAAACATACTTAAGTATTTCTCTATTACTGGACAGGTCATTCCATTTCCATTTTGTTGGCAATTTCAAACAACGCACACACACACACACACACACACACACACACACACACACACACACTTCTGGTTTGCTGTACTTATTTCTGTTTCCTTATCTATACATGAAGAAATTATAGGATTGGTGGCAGAATTAAATGAGATAGTGCTTCTAAAAGCACTTTATAGTACCTGGTACAGAGTAAATGTTCAATAAAATTGGTTGTTGTTATTATTTAAATATTTATTCTATAATTTTTTTTTTTCCCTCAGAGAGGCCCATTCCTGGGCTTTCAGACTAGCGAAAATGGTTGCCCCTATGTCGTTTCAAGGTTATAGGCAGGATCGTGGCAAGATGTCAAATGTCTTCCTAAAGCATCACTCAGAACCTTACTGAGGGTTCCGAGTGAGGTCCCCAAAGTTCATGTGGTCTACAGTCCCCCTCAGTTCCCTGTTTCAAAGTGGATGTGGTGATTTATTCATTTCTGCAGGGGCCAAAATGCCACTTGAATGTTGTCATTGAGACACTAGACTTCCCTCTCATCTCTGAAGTATCAAATTCAAAACACCTACAGAAGGGGGGTTGAGAGAGAGGAGGATAAGAAGGGACCTTCAAAAGGCTGTGGAGCAGAATGGGATGGAAAGAGTGGGCCTGCCACTCTCACAACATGAGAGTTCTTTGGAGGCACTCCTGTAGAGACCAGAGTGGGAGACGGCAGGGTAAAGGGCTGCCTCAACTTTCATGTTGGGAAATATGTTTTTCAGATGTTCTTTTCAGCCAGAAATTGTCAGTATGATAAAGAGACAGCTGTCGGACTTCAAAAGAGTGACCTCCTGCCTTCTAAATATCTCTCTGCAGTCCAGGGCTTCCGAAAGGAGCCATCTCTAGATGAAAACCGATTTTCTCTTTGCTGTTTTTTTTCCTTAAAAGCTTTGAACAATATGGCAAAAGATAAGAAAGGAGGCTTTTGCTCCAGATGTGCAAGGTTTCCTAGAAGAAAAAAGATCTAAAAAGCTTCTCTACCACCTGTCTTGATAAGTCAAAGAGAGGATTTGACTTCACATGAGAGAGCTTATCAAATAAATACTCTGCTTGTCAGAATTTCCTCTCTAGTTCCCATCCTACAGAGACATATCCTGACAAGCTGTAGAGTTTCTCCACTGACCAAAACTAAAAAGTAAAAAGACAAACTAACTCAAAGTAGGGCTGGGTAAGACTGAGGCTTTATGGAGCTATTAAAAACTAAAGAGAAAAACTAAAAACTAAAGGGAGATGCTTTAGCATCTTTGCTGGAGGTGCTCCAGCTAAAAAACAGGAAACATGTCAAGCGATAGAGGCAAAAAAGAGGAAGAACAAAGATTTACCAAACTTAAGTAAAAAATGAAAATATTAAATATATACGAAGTCAATTTTTCAAGGCCACAGGAGTGGCACATGGCACTGTTATGGACTGAATGCTCATCCCTCCAAAATTCATATTCTGAAATCTTAAACCACCAATCTGATTGTATTAGTAGGTGGGGCCTTTGGGAGGTAATGAGATCATTGGGGTGGGACCATCCCAAATGGCATTAGTGCCTTTATAAGAAGAGACTTGTGCTCTCTGATCTCTGTGATGAGAGGGCACTGCAAGGCAACAGCCATCTGCAAACTGGGTGAAGTGAAAGTGAAGTCGCTCAGTCGTGTCTAGCTCTTTGCGACCCCATGGACAGTAGCCTGCACCAGGCTCCTCCATCCATGGGATTTTCTAGGCAAGAGTACTGAAGTGGGTTGCCATTTCCTTCTCCAGGGAATCTTCCCCACCAGGGATCGAACCCAGGTCTCCCGTGTTGCAGACAGACGCTTTACCAGCTGAGCCACCAAGCCAAGGCTAGTGCAGGTCTCATAGGAGAGGGATCCTTCCAGTTTTAAAGCGAGAAGGACTGGGCATAGGATGCTCCAGAAGGTTCGTTCTGCCATTGGCAAAATGTTCATTAGTGAGGGAAGCTGAGAAACTTGAATAAAGTGGGGTCACAAAGAGTCGGACATGACTGAGTGAGTTTCACTTTCACTTTCACTTCAATTTTTAGTGTTTTGTCAGATGCTTGATAAATATACCAATGAGGATAAGGGTACTTCTAGTTATTCAAAATATTATTAATAGAACATTTCCTCCATGCCAGGCACTAAGTACTGAAGATAAGATAACCCTCATCTTTGTAGTCTATTTTATCCCCTTCAGGATTCATTCTTTAGAACAGCTGCTGCTGCTGCTGCTAAGTCGCCTCAGTCATGTCTGACTCTGTGCGACCCCACAGATGGCAGCTCACCAGACTCCCTCATCCCTGGGATTCTCCAGGCAAGAACACTGGAGTGGGTTGCCATTTCCTTCTCCAATGCATGAAAGTGAAAAGTCAAAATGAAGTTGTTCAGTCGTGTCCGACTCTTAGCAACCCCATGGACTGCAGCCCACCAGGCTCCTCCTCCATCGGGATTTTCCAGGCAAGGGTACTGGACTGGGGTGCCATTGCCTTTTCCACTTTAGAACAGCATTCAGCTTCATTTTTAGAACAGGACTTTTACAACTGAGTTTGTTCTGTCACTTAAGGTATGAAACATAGCTACTGATCTAGAGGGGCAATGGTTGTATTCAGGGACCACCCACCTCCTTCCATCTATCCAGGAATATATCAGCCTTACCCAGTATCCAAAGAAAAGGGCCTAGGTTCCCATTCAGAGTCCTGAATCTAAGGTTCATGATAGAATTTTCCACCTTGAAGGAAAGCTTGTGTCCTAATCAGGCTTCCTCCATCACTGAAACAAAACAAAAATAAAAGAGAGTTATCTAAGTCCATATGCTTTTGAACTGTGGTGTTGGAGAAGACTCTTGAGAGTCCCTTGGACTGCAAGGAGATCTAACCAGTCCATTCTGAAGGAGATCAGCCCTGGGATTTCTTTGGAAGGAATGATGCTAAAGCTGAAACTCCAGTACTTTGGCCACCTCATGTGAAGAGTTGACTCATTGGAAAAGACTCTGATGCTGGGAGGGATTGGGGGCTCCAGGGGATCTTCCCAACCCAGGAGTTGAACCAGGGTTTCCCACATTGCAGGCAGTCGCTTAAACACACTAGCCGTATTATTATTAAATCTCTGTGGACTAGATTTTTTTTTTTTTNTTGGAAAAGACTCTGATGCTGGGAGGGATTGGGGGCAGGTTGAAATGGCTGGATGGCATCACCAACTTGATGGACGTGAGTTTGAGTGAGCTCCGGGAGATGGTGATGCAGGAAGGCCTAGCGTGCTCCAATTCATGGGGTTGCAGAGTTGACACGATTGAGAGACTGAACTGAACTGAATAAAAGGAAAATCACTATGAAATAATCACTTTGAACAAATATTTTATGTCTGCCATACAAAGTGATGGGAATACAGTGATGAATGACTGGTGATATTGCATGTATAAAGAAAGTATAAACCTGGAAATATATATATATAGCCTTTCATTAAGTCTTATTTAGCATCTCAAGTGACAGATTTGTATTTTAAAATTATATTTAAGCAAAATTTTTGATTTTACTAAATTTTATTATTTGAAATAAAAATGAAATTGAAAAATGGAGATCCGATTCTACAAGGTAAAGTCTAAAAATTAGTGGGGCTTTTCATTGGAAAACTCTCAATCTTCTTTTTATCTTGTCTTGTCCTACTTATCTTTCCCTCTTCTTTCACTACTAGTTTCTCTAGTTACCCAGGGCTCTTTCTTTATGATCACTTTCGGCATGTTCTCCTAAGGCAATTCTCAGTGTTTTAGACTAATCTCTCTAGTCTACTCTTCAAACCATACTTGCTCCTAGCAAACTAGTTTTGTTGAAGGAGAGTTCATCATCTATTCCTCCTTGGAGTGGTATTGAAAAATATATTACCTAAAGGCAGAATGTAAGACATTCTTTGGAAATATTAAAGAGTTCCTAAAATTGTACAATGAGTGGACCTGTGGGTATGTTTGATATAAGCCAATGAGGGGAATGGAGAATGCACTTATTCATTCAGGTCAGGAGAGTCAACACCAGAGATCAGTTAGGTAACAAAACTCAAAAAGGTAAGTCCTCAAGCACTCTGTCGATAGAGGACTATTTAATTTCTCTATTAAGATTTGATCTAAGAAAAAGAAATGATTAAATATAAGGAATTAAAATAAAAACCATCAGGAAAATAAACTTTCCCTACTAGGATTGATTCTAAAATATGAAAATCCTCTAACTAGTGAACAAAGATTATACTCAGCAAATAATTGAATGTGTGTGTGTTGTATTGAGTTAGATATATTTCTTAAAGCTAAATATAGCCTGTATATTTATATAAGATTAAATGATCAATGTAGGTTATATCCATTATTGAAAACTACACTTGGATATTTTTAGAATGCAAAGTGTGTGTACCCTACTGGCTTGAACAATTTAATGCAAATTCACCAAATTCTCTCATGATTAGTTGCTTATGTATTCACAAATTTGGATCCAGAATATCTACAAGCAGTCTTCTATTTTTAAAATGATTTGGGAGATTTGTGCTATAATAGAAAAAATGTTAATGTTCTATTTTATTTAGTTGTGTTTCTCTTTGTATTTGAACCCTGATACATTCGAAAAGCAACAGCTGGGGAGAGACAAGCAATCTTAGAAATGGAATTATTTTACAAAACAATGTTTAAACTCATTTATAGTGTACTTTCTATTTTACAGATTTAGCAATTAATTTATTCAAGCTAACCTATTTTGAAGAACTATATGTATAAGTATAATGTATGTGTTTGTGCATGTGTATGTGTAACTTTTAAGCTATTCAAATACTTTGCAAACATCCTTGATTATGTTCAATTGTATTAACTATAAAAAGCATTCTCAAATTTGCAACGCTTTTAGAAATATTGGGCTATAGAATATCTGACAATACATGGGAGACTGAAAATTAAACTGATATATTTTCCTAATAGTTTCAATTACGTTTCCCAGTAAATACTGTAATGAAGGTTTTTAGTGGAGCAAAATTTGCACCTCAAAATATTATTTTGACATGCACATTATTTTGAACTGAAAACAATCAAGGCTCAAAAGACTCAGGAAAATAAAATGTGACCTTCCCCTTAACTGCCTAAAAGAATGCAGATAGAGAACCAATTCCAGGAAGGAAGTATCATGATAGAAAACAGCAATATGAACGAGATGTGTAGATCGGGCAGAAGCTGGCAAAATCTGTTTTCTAAAGTTCTCTTTGTGCCATGGTCTCTGCCTGGCCCCAGCAAACATTTGTTTATAACACATTTGATTTTTCTTCTCCATATGAACCATCTTCCTACTACTGGAATCCCCAAACCACTATTCCCAAAATCTTGTTTCCTCTTGAGCTGAAGTTGGTGCTTAAAATGAGTGCTTTGGCCATTTTGACAAGTTGCACAGCTTTCCTGGGTCTCTCTCATGTACACATGTTAAGTAAGCTATTTAATTTTCTCCTTTCATCTGTCTTATGTCAACTTAATTCTTCAACCAGCCATAAGAGTGTAGAAGGGTAGAGGAAAATCTCTTCCTCCCCGACAGGTTTATACATTTCATTTTCCTAGTAATTTCTCAATTATTTATCATGTAAAATAGTGATAACTTAGTTGCTTAACATAATGCATTATTAAAACTGTCATAACCTTGAACAGAGCTATCCAAGAAAGTTTTCTTCAATAATGGAAACTGTTAACAACTGCACTGCCCACTGTGATAGTCACTAACCACATGCAGCTACTGAGAGCTTGATGTGCAGCTAGTGTGACTGAAGAAGAATATTTCAATTAATTGAACATAAATTTAACTGCAGCACTAGAGTCTACTATGTTGCACAGTTATATCAGGAGTAATATATCTGCATTCTATCTAATAATCTCTTCAAAGTCTTTTTTTTGCCATCTCAAAATAGACTGCACAGAGCCTTCAAAACTGGAGAAAAAGTGCTGTGGGCGGGGCTTTTTCTGACATTGTCAGTTAAAAAAATAATAATTCCATACAATGCATGACCTAATGAATTGGATGAATAAAGTAGAAATGGAGAATGATGGCATCAAATACTAGATGAAGGTAGCTTATGGAAATGTTTTATTTTCACAGTGGTTTATTTTAAAGACTTAGCATAGCTTTTTTTGAGATGTAGAGGATCATATTTGGCATTTGTTTCCCACTCTGCCCTTTCTCTCCCCATTCCTTCCCTGAATAAATTTCCATGTTCTTGATCACAAATGTGGCCTGTAGTATGATGTTGTAATTCAGCATATCCTCCATTAAAAAAAAAAAGGAAATTTTTTCTTTCTACTTTAAAGGTATATTTACTTGAACTAAACGTAAGTAAAAATGGCTATTGTGTAATCTAATGAGAGTTGATATAAAACGGTGCACAATTTTATGAAACTCAAATTATTAATTTGTTAAATAAGATAATTTATTGTGTGTTTTTTTTAAGGGGACAGTTAGATGAATACCTGCTTAGCCTATAAAGTCAAACATAGCTGTAATTCTCTGAGAAAATCTAGTTTTACTTAATTTCAAAATCAATAAAATTTTTGCACAGTTTTGAAAGTCATTGACCTAATTTTATATGTAAAAAATATTTTGTGTCACAGTTAACATTTGTACTTCAAAGAGCACAAACAAAAGAGTGAAAAGAGAAAAAGACAATCTGTAAAATGGAAGAAAATTAAAAAAAATAATATATCTGATGAATCTAGTATGTTGACATGTTAATTATATAAAACACTAATGTACATTAATTGTATAAATATATATTAAATATATGAAAATATATTGTTCAATATCAACTGAACAGTATAAATATAAATGACCCTTTTAAAAATAGAAAAAGGAATAGACATTTCCTCAAAATATTATACAATTAGCCGATATACACGTGGAAAAATGGTCAACATTATGAAGTCATTAGAGACAGAAAAAATCCACAATCAAATGTATTTAACAGTCTCTCCAGTTTCTTAAGTATGACTTAAAATAAAAGGAAAGTAATTTTCAGCTAAATAGTATGGATTTCACTTCTTAAATTTGTATCCTGACTAGCTTAGAAGCCATAACAAAGTCATCATATACTTAAACCTATATTAATCTATGAAGTTGATAGAAATGCTATATGGTAAATTTCAAGCCATAGACAACATTGCCAAAATAACACCTTTTCTTAACACAATGGAAAAATATTGGTGTAATTTTGAACAAAGAAAAATTCTGTATTTCTTTATTTGATATAGTAGTTGAATTTATTGCATGTTTTGTAATTACTAAGCTCTGTAAAAATAATTACATAAATTTAAATGTTGCTTAGAAAATAATAAACATATTTTTAACCCACATGAATATCCAATAGAATATAGGAATGTTGTGGAAAATTATGGAAAACATTTCAGGTTTTTGGGGGGAGGGGGAAGTTGGAGTGACTAGTACTCTCTGAAAGGGTACAAACTAAAACGTGATTTGTACATTACACATCAAATAATAGTCATCATGTTCCAAATCTCCAGGGCACTAAAGATTTATTAGCAGTATCGATGAGCAAGATAGAATACAACAATGATAGTTTCTAAAATACTGTCTTTGCCAGTGATTGGACCCTTTAAAAACCACTGCTTTATACACATTTCTGAAGCTATCACATCCATGATCTTTCACCTAACACATTCCTTTGCTGTTACAACTTAGTTTTGGAATGGTGGCAACTACAGTCACTTTTCAAAGTGACATGTTTAAGAACCTGGACATGATAAACAAGAGGTGTCAAACCTGTTTTTGAGACCAAAGTAGAGCAATCCCTCCAGCTCTGAACGAGATTGAAGGGATAGAGGAATGAGTGGAAATTAGGAAGATATTCCATGGAGGAAAGGAGTGTTTTATTTTCCTCACAAGCCAAATGAGAAAAGTTCAGGACTGTTTTAAAAACTTCCTCTTGGACCCAATGAAATTTGTGGAAAATAGTGGGATGGTGGTCAGCATACCAGAGAAAAATGTTCTGTAGATTCTAGCAATAAAAGGCTATTCCATTTGTGGCAATAGAGAGCTGCCTCTGGGAAAGTAAATAGGATTCCACTGAAATTTCCAGCTGTTTATTGTTCATCTCAACCCTGAATTACAAGTTTATATTAAGGCTAGAAGTATTCTTTCTTATTTCACTACTATAGCCCCACCATTAAAGCATTACTTAGAAAATAGCAAGTTGACAGTAACTATTTTGAATTACCAATGGATTAATTAATGATTTTAGGATAGAATAAATGATGGCACCCTGTGTGGATGGATGAAGCATTTATCATTCATTAGAACAGAGAACATAGTAAAAGTAGCGTATCAGAGGGATGAATGAAAATGATGGGTATAGCATTGGAGATATTAACTTTTAGGTCTGTAGTACATCTAAATGTAGATACCCAATAGGCATTATACATCTAGATTTAATAAGAGCCATTTAGGCTGTAGATAAAGAAAAAAAAAAAATGGATGTCAAAATAACTGAAGCCGACTATTGAACAAATAATGCCGCACAATGTTGTTGTACACAGGCCAGGATTTCAGAAAGAATATCTGTAACAAGTGTGAGATATTTCTTACCACCTATTGCATTCTAGGGCAGAGAAGATACACTTCCAGAGATGGATGTCAAAGTCTGGAATCTGAGTTTGTAGAAGGCATGATTCAGGAACCACCAACTTTTTTATGTCATAATAAAGGTCTGGAGTTTATATACAATGTTAATTGTTACGGTGGGCTTCCCTGGTGGCTCAGTGGTAAAGAGTTCACCTGCAGTGCAGGAGACAAAGGTTAGATCCCTGGGTCAGGAAAATCCCCTGGAGAAGGAAGTGGCAACCCACGCAAGTATTCTTGCCTGGGAAATCCCATGGACAGAGAGGAGCATTGCGGGCTATAGTCCAAGAGATCATAGAAGAGTTAGATACAACAGTGACACACAAAAATTGTTACAGCAGTTTAAATGGACAAAGTGAAGATCATCTAACAAGAGCAAGCAAGAATTTGAAGTAGAAACTGGAAACAAAAGTTTTTCAGTTTTGTTTTTAAGATGGAAGTGAAAACAGTGTATGTACTATGGAAATTATCCTATCACATAGAGAATAATAATTATTTAGAAGAGGGAGGAAAATTTTATTTGTAGACAAGAGATCCTGGGACCTGGCACAGCGATCAAGGAACTGACCTCAGCAAAATGTTTGGATAATTCATCTGTGGTAATGAGTAGAAAGACATATGGGTGGAAAATCTATATCCAAGATCTGTTGATTCTATTTCTAACTTACCCTATGATAATCTAGTCCCTATTTTACCCCTCCATTCCCACCAATGCCACTCACACATCCAATGAAAATTCATCTAAGGCTGAACTGTACGCCATTTCCCGGTTTGCTCTGTTGCCTCTATTATCTTTTGATGATGCTGTGTCATCCTAGAGCACTCCTCCTTTAGCTCTCAACTCAAAATCAATAAGACAAATATGTCCTTCAAATATCCAGTTAAAGAGGATTTGCTTTTTCCCTCCTCTATGATTCCAGACACTAGTCCCCAAAACTTCCTTTGAATGCCTACATGACTGCACATTGACCCCTCATTTATTTCTGTCAAAATGCTTATTGCATTGTATAGTAATGCATCTATTACCTAGAAGTATGTGTTTTAACTGTATAATATTGTACCTTTTATCTAATTGTATGCTTCATAGACCGTAAGCTTCTTAAGGACAGCGCTTCGCAACTTCACATGCCTTAAGAGCTCAATAAACTTCCATGAATGGATACTCAAATTACTATTTTCCAGCTGCTGGGGCAGAATCCTTTCAAAGATTTATAAAAGAGTTAATATAAAAAGGAAATTGTATTTTTTTAAGAAAATTGTGTTTTTATCAGTTTATATGCTAAGTACTGGGATGTAAAATTGTGCTATAAGGAACCAGGTATGTTACAATATATTGTATTTCTGATTTTTGGAAATATGATTTTTGAAAATAAAACAAATAATGTTGATCAATAATAGTCCCAGGAATAGTCAAAGTAATTATTGAACACTGAAACTTTATTCAGGTATACACTGGAGCATGTCTGCCTCCAACAGAGTATGAACAATACCAAACATCACAATAATTTGCCCATACACAGGAGCTACAGAGAGGTTGTTCAGATCACAAAGCCCACTGATCTCCTTTGGCATGTAGCACAACTGGGAATAATGCACCAGGACTTCGGTGGTGTCTAGGTTCAGTGCTCTGTCTGAATTTCAAAGGCAATCTCTTGGACATGATAACAATCACAAAGGTGTTATATACTCCTTAGTAACCAAAGGTCATTGCCATTATTATCTGTGAGCTTTTAAATATTTCTTTTGGGATTCTCCAAAGGGATTCAATTTCATTCAGACAAAACAGTTTTGAGCACAGATCACATAAATAAAGGCATGCCCTCAAAATATTTGAAAACAAAACATCAGAGAGAGTTAGGTCAAGTAAAATTCTTATTAAGTTGACTATAAAGACTTAAGATCCATGCTCTTCTTAAAGTCAGTTCTTGACACAAGATCAGATATATTAGGTTGATTTTTATGTCAAATGTTGCAGATAGGAAAAATTTATAATTACATAAATATTTAATAATGACATTTCCAAGTTAGAGAAACTATTTGTATACTACTTTTGTCTACACAGCAGAAATATACCATCAAATCTTTAATATTTGCTTCAGGTCACCTTTTAAGCATTAAATATTACAGATATTTTAAAAGTCCATGTATGTCTGTGTGTTAGTCACTCATTCGTGTCCAACTCTCTGTGACTGCCCGGACTGTAGCCCTCCAGGCTCCTCTGACCATGCAATTATCCAGACAGGAATACAGGAGTGGGTTGCCATTTCCTTCTCCAGGGGATCTTCCCAACCCAGGGATTGAACCCAGGTCTCCTGCATTGCAAGCAGACTCTACTGACTGAGCCATGTATTCATCTCTTCAATTTTATTCTTGTTCATTCCTCAAAGATACTTTTTTTTTTACAGTAATCCATAAAAGTATTTTTATACAATTGCTGTTCTTTTTATAAGCATAAAAAGTTATTTTAAAGTGTTGTATCTTTGTTTTAAATATTTTATAAATTTCATCAGTCCTCATCTTGCTTCTTCTTAGTTAAACTTTTTGATATTTGTTTATATTGATACATTTAGTTCTAATTTATTCACTTTAATAGTAACATATTCAAGTTTATAGTTAACACTCCAGTTTACCATTCTTTTGTTTATGGATGAGTAGTGTTTCCTTTTTCTAAATATCTTATGCTACAAAATGCTTCAGTGAACATTCCTGTATATATTTCCTCATGCATACCTATACTCAAGTATTTATACTTCACTAAAGCATATCAGTAAAGCAAAATTGCAAAGTTCTGGGTGGGGCTTGTAACATTTTCAGATGTTATCTATTGCCAAATTTCTTTCTAAAGTGGTTGTAATATTTTGTGCATGTTCCAGCAATGCAAAAATGTTTCTGTTTTTGCAAATACTTGCTATAATTTCACATTATTTCTCTTTTAAAATTTTGTCAATCAGGTGAGCATGATATTTTATACGGTTACAAGTTTCACAAATATAAATTGTCCTCAATTATACCAAATATACAGAAAAGTGTACAGAGCATAGTACACTCATAACTCAAAACAACCTATAACCAGCACCCAGAATATTGATACCTTTTCTGATCCCCAGATCACCCATATTTACTTTTCTAGTCACTGCCTCTTCCCAAGAGTAACTGATATCCTGATTGCCAGTATCCTAAACTAATTTCTCCTGGTTTGGAATAAATTCTTCTTTGGCAATAAACAACAGGCTGTTTTGTGTCTGTCTCCTTTTGTTCAGCATCACATTTGTGAGTCTCTTCTATATGGCTATACTTATGCATTCTCATATTTTATTGAATGACTGTGAAACTGTTTGTTTATGCATTCTACTGTGGATGGATATTTAAATGATTTACTGCCGTATAAGACCCTACAATTTGGTGTCTTAAAGCAGCTGTTTTATTATGTGTTGTAATCTGTACCTAGACTCAACTCATCTGAGTCTGGTGCCCCACTGAACAATGCAGAGATTAGCAGGCCAGTGTGTGTGATGTTGTGAACTCACAGGCCTAGAGGTTAATGCTGGTGGGAACTCTTCTGACATTGCCGACCAGACTGTCTCCATTCCCCACTTTATTACTTCTTCATATGGTATGGTTCCAAGAGATGCATCTCAAGATAAGTTTTTCAAATGAAAATAAGCAGATGCTTCCTATCATTTTAAAGCCTATGCTCTGAAGTCTGAATACCATTTCTGTCACAATTGCATCATCAAATTATTACAGGACAATCATAGATCCAGGGGTTTTTACAGGGAAGGAAAGAATTTGGGAAAAAACAGACACGTTTGTTCACCCTTTTGTCATAACGATTCATTTACACGTGAAAAATGCATTCCTTCCTTCCCTTTCTCGAATTATGTCAATATTGAACGGTTCAAGATTCCATCACTAAAATAAGGTCAAGAACAGATGAGCTAATACTGTTTAGCGTCTCAGGTGCATTTCTTTGGTCTCAAAGACTTGTGAGCTCAAGAGTATCCAACATATAATGTTGACAAAAAAGCAAGAAAATTATGACAAATACTTTCATGTAAAGGGCTTCACATTGGGGAGACACTGTTTCAGGGCATTAAGGTATGCAGCCAACCATGTTTCATCAGAATCCAGAGGATTTCTAGATAATCTTCCTCAGCTCTTGGCTGTGCCCTCAAAAGTCTTCCTTCTTTTCCTTTGAGAATGCTGGCGGATGTTGAATAGCTTTCGCAGCCTGCTAAATGTCTAAGTTAAGAACTGAGAGACCATTATCCCATTTTATTGTTTTTAAACTTGAATTAAGTTTATTAACATTAAGAACACACCATAAGGTCTAACCTTTTTAGCAACTTTTTGAGTGTAGAATACAGTATTACCTGTAGGAAAATATTGTGGAACAGATTTCTAAACCTTTATTGCCTTTCTGATGTCAGCACATATATTTTCTTTGAAAACTGCTGTATCAAATTGTTGTCTACTTAGACAAAAGTTGTATGCATGTAACTCTCCAGCACCAACTCATCTGTAAATAAGCCTGAAAATCAACTTTATATGGAAAAAAACCCTTATCAATCCTCGAAAACTTCATGTATAACAAGAAGATTGAAGAGGCATGTTTTTATGAATATCTGAAATTTTTTTTTTACTGAAATTTTCTATGAAACAACACCCTCAAAATTCATGAGATATTTACAAACTCTTGAGACTATTCTATTTTTTTTCACTAGCAGCACCCTGAGTTTCACCTTTTTCTTAAAGACATTTCTGTTTTAAAAGCATATTTTAATTGGAAGGACTCTTTAATATCCTTAATAGTTCTAAGTTCTTCTAAAACATTTATATTTCTTCTTATTTTCCATCTATTTTCTCATATATTATCTTAGACACCTAGGAAAAGCTAATTAGCATGTTGCAGGTTGAAGATGCTAAGATATCTAAATCTCTGAGACTATTTAGTCACTATGACAAGTTCATTACAGAAACTTTATTTTCCATGTTACCATAGTCAACAGCATTATGAAAATTACACCTTTTCATAGCATGGGTCATTTTTCCCCTCAGCTTTTATTAACACCTTTTTATTGTTATGCCTACCTTCAAGAGCCATGTTTGTAAGATCCTTTAGGCCTGAGAACATTGCCCAATTTTATTTACATATTGTTTCAGTTGAAATGTTTTAGATAATTTTTAGATGAAATTAACAAAATGGAAATTCACCATTTTAATCATTTATTGTAATTCAGTGGGTTTTCTTATGCTAATAATGCTGTGCATTTGTACAACTATCTAAATTTAAGAATATTTCCATCACCCTCAAAAGACACATGATACCACCCAGTTCCTCTTTCACTATCCTGAGATAACCATTAATTTGCTTTCCATCTTTATGGGTATGAAATGGAAACATTATATCTTTCATTCCAGAAGGGTCAAGGGGTATTAAAATATATTTTTGGAGAAAACTTTGGATTTAACTGAGCTTACAATCATTGTTCAGAAGTCAGAAGAACAGGAGGCCTAGGAAAGAACATCTGGACCCATAAATGCTCAAGATGGACAGAGAAAGAAACTAACACACATGACCTAGGTGGAGTAGTCAGTAACGTTACAACTAAATAACTGAAGCTAAGGGTGGCTAAACCTATCTACTAAAAGAACGAGTAACAGTAGGATTTAAACTAATGCTTTTGCTTGAATAAATAGAAGGGAGGAATCATCTGCTATCACAGCGACAACAGCACACATGGAATGTATTGGGCACAAAGCGGGGCAAAAGCTGCTTTTGAGTTTTGCCAAGAGAATGCATAGCAAACACCCTCTTCCAACAACACGAGAGATGACTCTACACATGGACAAGATGTGTATAAGAGACAGANTCCAAAGTATTGGAGCTTCAGCTTCAGCATCAGTCTTTCCGATGAATATTCAGGATTCATTTCCTTTAGGATTTACTGGTTGGATCTCCTCGCGGTCCAAGGGATCTCAAGAGTCTTTTCCAACACCACAGTTCAAAAGCATCAATTCTTCAGTGCTCACCTTTCCTTATGGTCCAACTCTCACAGCCACACATGTCTAATGGAAAAACCATAGCTTTGACTAGACAGACTTTTGTTGGCAAAGAATGCCTCTGCTTTTTACTATGCTATCTAGGTTTGTCATAGCTTTTGTTCCAAGAAGCAAGCATCTTTTAATTTCATGGCTGCAGTCACCATCTGCAGTGATTTTGGAGTCTAGGAAAATAAAGTCTCTCATTGTTCCCATTTTTTCCCCATCTATTCGCCATGAAGTGATGGGACCAGATGCCATGACCTTAGTTTTTTGAATGTTGAGTTTTAAACCAGCCTTTTCACTCTCCTCTTTCACTTTCATGNTCTAGGAAAATAAAGTCTCTCATTGTTCCCATTTTTTCCCCATCTATTCGCCATGAAGTGATGGGACCAGATGCCATGACCTTAGTTTTTTGAATGTTGAGTTTTAAACCAGCCTTTTCACTCTCCTCTTTCACTTTCATGAAGAGGCTTTTTAGTTCCTCTTCATTTTCTGCCATAAGGGTGGTGTCATCTGCATATCTGAGGTTATTGATATTTCTCCTAGCAATCTTAACTCCAGCTTGTGCTTCATCCAGCCTGGCATTTTGCACGATGTACTCCGCATATAAGTTAAATAAGCAGGGTCACAGTATACAGCCTCTATGTGCTCCTTTCCCGATTTGGAACCAGTCAGTTGTTCATGTTTGGTTCTAACCGTTGCTTCTTGACTTGCATACAGATTTCTCGGGAAGTAGGTCAGGTGTTATAGTATTCCCATCTCTTGAAGAATTTTCCAGTTTGTTGTGATCCACAGCGTCAAAGGCTTTGGTGTAGTCAATAAAGCAGAAATAGATATTTTTCTGGAACTCTTATTTTTTCTATGATACAGTGGATGTTGGCAATTTGATTGATGGTAATGTAGATGGGGAAACAGTGGAAACAGTGGCAGACTTTATTTTNTCCAGTCTAACCCAACTACATGTTACCTGACCTCATGCACTGTGAAAAGGGTCAGACTCTGTCCATGGCAGGCAGACTGCTCTGCGTGAAGAGATTTCGAGTCAGGTGGGGCATCTGGCATGTGTTGCGAGTTTGCATCTTGTCCTGTGAGGTGGTGAGGGATGGAGGTGGGCTCAGATGAAGCCCAGGGGAAGAATTTCCCCAGACGCTGAGCACAGTATGTAGCCCTCGTGGACTTGTGTCACAGTCCTGCCTGGGCCCAGGAGGCCCCTAGCGAGTGCGTTTCAATTGGAACTGCCGGTGTGGCTTTTAAAATCCCCCCAAATGAAAAGAGCCACATTTCCCCCGAGCTCAGCAAACCACAGCAGTTAATAACAGACTCGAGTCCATTGTGAATACATTTTAATTGTGTGTTCAACGGGATTTCATACTTGCACTCTATGTTTTTGTTTAATGTTCAAACTGAACATGCACACAGTTCTATAGCAGCTGGAGTGGAGACAAAGGTTGCTCAGTTCAATAAGTATTTACTAAGCTTTCCCTAGATGGGCATTGTGAAAGATCACGACACGGTCAGCTCCAACCGTAATCATCAAAACAACTAAACCTCTAGCTCTATTTATTGATTTAATTGGAGTAAAATTGCTTTACAATGTTGTGTTCATTTCTGCTGTACAACACAGTCAGTCAGCCATGTGTACACATTTATCCCCTCCCTCTTGAACCTCCCTTCCACACCCCCATCCCACCCCTCCAGGTCATCGCAGAGCACCGAGCTCCCTGTGGCCTCTAGCTCTTTTTGATGCCAGCCCTCCTCTTTGGGTGCTTTTGGTCCAAGAGCTGACAGTGCAGTGCAAGGGGCTCTGAGACCATTCATCTGATTTCCCAGGAAGCGTAGGCAGATGAGAAATCCGAGGCCCGGAAAGGTATAAAGTGCAGTTTGTGTGTCATTTGGGAAAGTATTAAAACCAGTTCTGTGCTCTCTGATAGCATGCATGCGCCACTTTCCCAGCTTACCCTCTACCACGCCCTGCATATGCACACATAACCATACATCCATTTCAGAAGGCTCTCTCCAGTGANAGTGCAGTTTGTGTGTCATTTGGGAAAGTATTAAAACCAGTTCTGTGCTCTCTGATAGCATGCATGCGCCACTTTCCCAGCTTACCCTCTACCACGCCCTGCATATGCACACATAACCATACATCCATTTCAGAAGGCTCTCCAGTGAGGTATGGAATTTGGGGCAGTGAGGGGGCATGGGTTTTGCTGTGGAAAAAGGGAGAATGAGTTTCTGTTTCCAAAGACTGGGATCAGAACTGTTTCTAAAACATCATTTAACTGAATCAGTGCAGCGAGGTTAATTTGTAGGTGAGTTACAGCTTAATAGACTTCCCTGGTGGCTCAGATGGTTAAGCGTCTAGCTACAATGCGGGAGACCCGGGTTCAATCCCTGGGTCGGGAAGATCCCCTGGAGAAGGAAATGGCAACCCACTCCAGTACTCTTGCCTGGAAAATCCCATGGACAGAGGAGCCTGGTAGGCTACAGTCCATGGGGTCGCAAAGAATCGGACACGACTGAGCAACTTCACTTTCACTACAGCTTAATGGAAACAACAGCTTCATCACACTTGAGTTGCACATTTCAAAGCAGTGAAGTGATAGTCACTCCAGTGCCAGCCCTGAGCCCCCCCACTGGCAGCTGTCCCTGTGTGGGTAGACTTGGCCAGGAGTGTCTCAGGTCGCCCTGTGTCCCTGTGTTTGTTTCTCACTGTCAGCCAGCACAGGGTGACCTCGGCAGAATACCCCAGACTCACGCCCGTGACTGTCTAACCCTCAGTCCATTAGGAAAGGCAAGGCTTCAGAATTAATGCACAGATTGCTTACACTTTTCATTTAAACTGGGCTTGAAGCTTTCAGTGTTTCCAGCTGTACATGCTTCAGAGGGGCAGGTCTTTAGAAATCAAAAGGGTGTCCTGAAGGAGGGCTCAGTAATTCTGATTGGCCAACAGGCCAGGCCAGATGCCAGTGAGGATTCAGGCAACCTGAGAGAAAGAAATCACAAAGAGGGTTGCTTTGATGGCGGGGCAGCTGGGAACCTTCCCTGCCTGGCAACATTCCTGCAGCAAGACAGATGTTCCCAGGGCCAGTCTCTGTGTATGTCTGCTCCTGGGGAAAATAACTCTCATTCCTGTTCGTGCAGGTCCACCCTCCCTGATTACATTCAGTTCTCTGAGCGATTTGTCAAGAATTTTTGAGTGGCTGTGGTATGCTCAGCTCCTGGTCTAATAAGAGAGGAGAGGGCTGCAGATCGCTCAGTCTCCAGACCCCTTCCCTGGGCCATGCATCCCCATCTTCTCCAGGCCAGTGTTTCTAAAGGAAGCACGAAGGAAGTGTTCCAGATATGCCAGGGCAATGCTTATGTAATTGACGCATATAGTAGTTACAAAATGTAAAGAATGTCGATCTCTTTCTGATCCTGTAATCTCCCCAGAAACAACTATTATTAAGTGTATCTACTTCTACAAAGATATTCTATTCATAAATACATATACATATTGTACATATTATACTTACATGTACATACACACATAATATACATACATGTATTTATCCTTTTTATTTATATAAATGGGGGCATACTCTGGAATAATAGGTATTTCATATCTTACTTTTTACACTTACCTTGAGAATTGTTCCGGGATAGCACATGTAGAGCTGCCATATTTTTTCTTTTTTTTTTTAATTTTTGTTGAAGTAAAGTTGATTTACAATGTTGTATTAGTTTCAGCTGTACAGCAAAGTGAATCAGTTGTACTTATCCATATATCCACTTATATTTGGACTCTTTCCCCATCTAGGCCATCACAGAGTATCAAGCAGAGTTCCCTGTGCTATATAGTAGGTCCTTATTAGTTATCTATTTTATATATAGCAGTATGTATATGTTAGTCCTAGTCTCCCAATTTTGGGGCTTCCCAGGTGGCTCAGTGATAAAGACTCCCCCTGTCAATGCTGGAGCTGCAGCAGACTTAGGTTCAATCCCTGGGTCGGGAAGATTGCCTGGAAGAGGCAATGGCAACCCACTCCAGTATTCTTGTCTGGAAAATCCCATGAACAGAGGAGCCTGGTGGGCTACAAAGTGTCAGACATGACTGAGCATCTCAGCACACACATGTACAATCTCCCAATTTATCCCTTCCCACAGCTTATGGTTACCACCTGGTAACCATAAATTTGTTTTCTACATCTGGATGTCTTCTTTTTAATAGCTGTGGAATGTTCGTTCCATATTCAAATGGACCATCTAAACCATTTACTTTAGCCTTTTATCGTTGCGCAGTTTGGCTGTATAAGCTTTTGTCATCCCAATAATACTTAGTTGAATATATGTGAATATTTATGGGTACATGTGGTGATTTATATATAGAATCAGTTGGTAGCAGTAGAATTATTAGGCCCAATGGTATATCCTTTTTGTTTTGTTCTATTTATTGGCCATCTATATTTTTCTTTTTTGTTGTTGTTCTCAGGTGTATAACAGAATGATCTGATATTTGTATATATATTGCAAAATGATCACCAGATTCTAGTTAATATCTGTCACCGTACATAGTTAAAGAATTTTTTTTCTTGAAAAGTTTTTAAGATTTACTCTTTTAGCAACTTTCAGATATACAAATACAGTATTATTAATTGTAGTTTAATGCTATAATTAATAATAGCTTAATTCAGTACTGTTAATTATAATTTAAAATATCATGCTTTATATTATTTCCCATGACTTATTTTTTTAATAGGGTATATCCTTTTTGATATTAATAGAAATTACCAAATTGCCTTTCTAAACAGTATTTATTCATTTACACCTTCCAAGACATGCATAAGAATGCATAATCTGACTGTCTTTCCCCAACACCCACCCCTACCCAGGCCATATCAGTCTGTCTGTTGTAGAGGAGAAAGTTTTGGGCTGGATATGAGCCTGAGTATTTTTAAAGCACTTCATGAGTGTTAGCAGTCTTTTGGTTTGTTTCAGGTCATGGAAAATCTACCTCAAACCAGAAACTAAATTTTAAGTGGGGAAATGTATTGGTGCGCGTAACAGAAGTCCAGAGTGGACGTGCGGCTCAGGCATAACCTCAGGCAAGAAGGGCTGCCTTGCTGCTGCATCGCTCCAGGGGCGCCTTCAGGGGTCATCAGAAAACAGTGTGCTGTGCCCCTGGAACTAGTGGCCCCAGGCTTGGGGGCGCAGTTGAAGTCCTGGGGACTTGGTCTTTCTCCACCTCTTAGCCCTGTTTTCCTGGGGTTTGCTTTGTTGTCCGACAGGCCTTCTCTTAAGAGGTCACCCTAGGGGCAGCTCTAGGTTTCTATTTTATCAGTTTTATAACCTCAGAACCAAGAGCTTCTCCTTCTCTGTAGATGAGGCAAAAGACTCACAAATGAGCCTCCTTGACCTGACTTGGGTCAGATGCTCATCCTTAACTGCTCATCATTTTGGGAATATCTTTAGATGTGTTTGCCCATCACTCATTCTCTATCTTATAATAGCACTTGGATTGATTTTTTCTTCCTCGGCAGTCAGTCCACATGGCCTGACTCTCTACCTTCCTGCAGGGGTGAGTATGGTACCCAGACATCCATCTTACTAATGGCCAAAGCAATTCCGATCCTCAGATACCACCGCTAATGTATCTGCATGCTAGATGAAGGATTCTTAAATTCGAGAGAGTTACAGCTGAAGGAGAAAGGATACAAATTTTGTGCATCCAGAATACCTAGTGATCTTGTAACAAAGCAGATTTTGGCTCACTAGTTCTAGGATGGGACCCAAGATTCTGCATTTCTAACAGGCTTTAGAATGATGCTGATGCTACTGGTCCAAGGGCCACGCCTTGGAACAAGGGGATATACCATGGATCCAATGAGTTCTTTGAGTTCCTTTGGTCCAGTACTTTTGAGATTTCATAGCATATCCAGGTTATTAAATAAACAAAATCTCCACACGCAGTCAATTTCAATGTGTCTTCATTTCACAGAGCAAAGAGAAATTACTTTCATAATCACATTCATCAGAAAACATTATTAAAACGTTCATTCATTTGAGATATAAAATTCTATTGCTGGCCTTGGTGGGGAGGGGAAAGGAAGCTTTTGGTGGACTGTTTCTGAAGAATTGTACTTTTGTCCAATGTTGGCAGGAAAGTACCTTTTCCCTCTAGGGACTATGAGCTCTCTGTTATCTTAGTTTAAAAAAAAAACCAAACAACTGTTGTTTCCACCATCAAACCAGTGACTTATTAGTGCTTTGCCTGAGGAACCAATTTGCTCTTGGTAGACACTAAGTTTTACATATCCAGTTATCCCATCCTGGCTGGGTGGTCTGTTAGCAAATCTGTGGACAATATACTGGTTTCTTGGAAATAACAAAGTCACTTTCTCTCATGACCAAGTGCTCCTAGATTTTCTTTTCTCATCATCTCTCAGAACCAATATCTCAGTGCAGGATTAACTTGAAAAGCATTAAAGATTTTCTTTGCTCTCCCTAATTCAAATCAGGATTGAATGGACCTTTCCCTTCCCCCGTACCACTTATCGAATCAGAAAAATGAGTTCTTTTGCAAACCAATTTCATGCCTTGTTATCCCCCACATGTCTCTCAAATACAAAGTTAGATGGCATTGCCAGAAAGTCTCTCTTCATTCTAGAGATTGAAAAGGGAATTTTTTAAAAGGGGCTCAGCAAACCTGTGACACTGCCCATTTGGATTCCTCCTGCCTTGTGTAGCATCGTGATAGTATTTGCTTTCAAACCATGCCTCCTCCAAGGAAAACTGTGGCCTCAAACATTTGCATCATTATGTAAATAGAGGTTAATGAACCGACTGTACAGAATGTACTGTGACTGGTAATTTGGCTTTTTTATGAGAAAATAAAAAGCAGCTGAATTTTTCTTTCTTTTTTTTGATACATCCTCATACTCTTCTGTTTTACAGATATGGCTTTTATGAGAAGGTTAGTCTAGAGAATTCTGCAGAATTCTCATCTTGCCCTTCATTTTCTTATTGCCAAACTGTTATGTAAAGCCAGTCCATCTGTAAGCTTGGAAAACAACTTTATGATTTAATTATTCAATGCTGTAAATGCTGTGGGTGCATGCTAAATCGTTTCAGTCATGTCCAACTCTTGGTGACCTTATGGACTGTAGCCCTCCAGGTTCCTCTGTCTGTGGGATTCTCCAGGCAAGAATACTGGAGGGGGTTGCCATGTCCTCTTCCAGGGGATCTTCCCGACCCAGGGGTTACACCTGTGTCTCTTGTGTCTCCTGCATTGGCAGGGGGGTTCTTTCCCACTAGCGCCACCTGGGAAGCCCTCTGTAAATACTGTTGCTGCTGCTGCTAAGTCGCTTCAGTCGTGTCTGAATCTGTGCGACCCCATAGACGGCAGCCCACCAGGCTCCTCCATCCATGTGATTTTCCAGGCAAGAGTACTGGAGTGGGGTGCCACTGCCTTCTCCCTGTAAATACTGATCCTCTATAAATATTGTGTTGTATGCATTTGCTTTTTGAGATTAGTATCTACCCACTGAGTTGGATTNTCCTCCATCCATGTGATTTTCCAGGCAAGAGTACTGGAGTGGGGTGCCACTGCCTTCTCCCTGTAAATACTGATCCTCTATAAATATTGTGTTGTATGCATTTGCTTTTTGAGATTAGTATCTACCCACTGAGTTGGATTTAATTTAAAATGCACAGGAAATGGGACATTGAGTCCCTCCCTTGGTTCTCTTTACCTACTACTGACTCACTAGTGACTGAACTGTACTTAGATGATACCCAAACTGGCAAGTCATGAATCAACAAATTGTACTTTGAAGGTGGCATAGAAAGGAGAGGATCATTTATTGCAGGAGTCTTCTTCATCCATGAGCAGTATGAATAGCTGGAGACACAAGCTGGAGTTTGGTCAACTGGCCAAATGACATGTTTCTTAACAACTCTTTATTGAATACTTGCTGTGTTCCAAGGCATGAGGGTAGGTTCTGGGAATATAGTGATAAATCCAATATATGGAGCCCTGACCTCATGGAGATAACTTAAATGAACTGTTTCACTTCTTCGGGCCTTACTTGAAAAAAGGTTAATTCTTAACCTCACAGGATTTCTATGCTGACACATTTGAAAGTGAAAGTCACTCAGTCCTGTCTGACTCTTTGTGACCCCATGAACTGTCCATGGAATTCTCCAGGCCAGAATACTGGAGTGGGTAGCCTTTCCCTTCTCCAGGAGATCTCCCCAGCCCAGGGATCAAACCTAGGTCTCCCACATTGCAGGCGGGTTATTTACCAGCTGAGCCACAAGGGAATCTCAAGAACACTGGAGTGGGTAGCCTATCCTTTTTCCAGGGGATCTTCCTGACCCAGGAAAAGAACCAGGGTCTCCTGCATTGCAGGCAGATTCTTAACTGAGCTATCAGGGAAGCTGACACATTTAGAAAAGTATAAACTATTGAACAGTTGTAGAGTTCTTTAGGTCAACATGTTTATGCAGCCTCAGCAGTGCCCTTATCCTTGAACTTTCCTAGGTTGGCTGCTTTGCTTATTATTTACTTTCATCAAGTTATCCTCAAATGACCTTCCCTCTGCCCATTGTATTTTTGCAACAGTTGCATCTTCCTCTCCAAAGATGATCCCATTTTCCTGATTCTTGATCAATGCCCACTTCTTATCTGCTTCATAAAAAAAGGAAAAAATCTCTTCAAAAGGAGGGGGCTCCTAACTCAGAAATTTCATAGGCATTTGATCGGAACTCAGAAAGAAGAAAAATGATTATTCATAAAGATGGACAAAAAGTAATTTTCTGTATTTTATACACAATAAAACCAGATACTTAAAACAACACCCCAGAATACGGTTATCATGAGACATGTCTCTCATTTCCTACAGTTAGAACTAGAGAACAGTGTTAGAGAGCTGGGCGAGTGGCCAGCCTTGTCGTTTGTGGATAGGAATGATGGGGGTCATGGTCTGAGCAAGGGAGAAGGCTGGGAGGGGCTTTCTCTGGAATATGCTGGAGCAGCTGCCACTTGGAAGCATGCAGGGAATACTTCTAAGGATGCCTTTGCTGTACAAGTAGGAGGGGGATCTCAATGCTCGCATTGAAAGATCCCTGGCCTGTCACAAACTCTCCCAGGGTACATATTTTTGACTCACTGCACTAATTTTATGTACCATCTGTTCATTGAGGGATCTGCCCCCAAATCCTAACATCCATTATGATGTGTGTTTCTCTGTCTTTCTGCTCTGTGTTCCTGTCTCCGCATCTCTGCCTTACTCCCACCCAACTCGTTTACCCCACACATGAGTTCATCACTAAGAATGGGAAAGCACAGCAAACCTTGAATCTGGGCTCCTAAAGAAATATTTCTGAGGGTCCTTTTTTACACTTTGTAAATTGCACAGTTAGCAAATCTTCTTAGGGATGAAGGGATTCCTCTTTTCTCCACCCCCTGAAAAAAATGAGGCTGTTTGGTGGGTAGTCAGCATCATGGCATAGCGCAGGGTTGGCAGATGGTTTCTGAAAAGGGCCATATGATAAATATTTAAAATTTGGGGGGTCATATGGTCTCTGTCACAACTATTCAGCTCAGCTGAGGTATCATAAACCTATTTGCCTATAGGCTATAGGCAAATATATAAACAAGTAAGCATTGCTATATTCTAGTAAACTTGATTTATGGACACTGAAATTTGAATTTCATGTAAGTTTTACATGTTAGGAAATATTCTTCTTTTGACTTTTATTTTTTTAACGTTTTATTTTATATTGGAGTACAGCCAATTAACAGTGTTGTGATGGTTTCAGGTGGACAGCAGAGGGACTCAGCCAAACATATACATGTGTCCAGTCTCCCCCAGACTTCCCTCCTCTCCAGGCTGACACATGACATTGAGCAGTTTCCTGTGCTATATAGTAGGTCCTTGTCAGTTTCCATTTTAAATATAGCAGTGTGCAGATGTCCATCCCAAACTCCCTAATTATCCCTTCCCCCAATATTTTGATTCTTTTTAGCCATTTGGAATAGAAAAGACATGCTTAGCTTGTTCAGTTCAGTTCAGTCGCTCAGTCGTGTCTGACTCTTTGCGACCCCATGAATCGCAGCANATGTCCATGTGTAGAGTCTTCTCTTGTGTTGTTGGAAGAGGGTGTTTGCTATGACCAGTGCATCATCTTGACAAAACTCTATTAGTTATAAAGCTTATATTGTGGTTGGGGGAGAGAGAATCAGAAAATAAGGAAACAAGTAAACAACATAATTTTGAAAAGTGATGAATTGTATGAAGCCAGAAGAATGATCATGTACATGGATTGACACCCTGGGAAGGTGGGGCTAGATTGGGTTAGATTGGGGCTGCCATAGCCAGGTGGCCTCTGAGCTGAGCTAAGTGGTGAGAGGGAAGCAGCCATATGAGGAAGGAAGAACAGAGCCTTCCAGTAGAAGGGAGCAGTGAGGGCAGATTTCCACCCCATTCCCTCCCCTGTGGGCCTCAAGAAGGCAGCACATGAGGTGCAACCTTCCTCAGGCCATTTCAGGGAGCAGGGCCAAGCCAGCCGAAGTAGAAAGGGACATCATGGGAAAATAAGTGGAGAAAGCAACAGGAGAAAAGTCATATAAATTCTTTTACAGTTTTGTGTTTTGGTAAAAGGTTTTTTTTTTTTTTTTTTAANGCCATTTCAGGGAGCAGGGCCAAGTGGTTTGCTGACAGGGCCCAGCCAGCCGAAGTAGAAAGGGACATCATGGGAAAATAAGTGGAGAAAGCAATAGGAGAAAAGTCATATAAATTCTTTTACAAAGTTTTATGTTTTGGTAAAAGGTTTTTTTTTTTAAAAAAACAAAATAATCTTAAAACTAGACGTGTGTGTGTACCTAATGTGCTCACTCATATCAGACTCTTTGCAAGTCCATACACTGTAGCCCGCCAGACTCCTCTGTCCATGGGATTTCCCAGGCAGGCATACTGAAGTGATTTTCCATTTCCTCCTGTGGGTGATCTTTCTGGCCCAGCCATTTAACCTGCGTCCCCTGTGTCTCTTGTATTGCAAGATTCTTTTTACCTGCTGAGCCATCAGAGAAGCCTACAACTAGACAGAAATCCCAAGCAACAAAAAAAATGCTCCTAAATTTCTACAGTCCAGTCGCTCAGTCCTATCTGACTCTTTGCGACCCCACGGACTGCAGCACACTAGGCCTCCCTGCTGCTGCTGCAGCTAAGTTGCTTCAGTCATGTCTGACTCTATGGGACCCCATAGATGGCTGCAGCCTACCAGATTCCTCTGTCCATGGGATTTTCCAGGCAAAAGTACTGGAGTGGGGTGCCATTGCCTTCTCTGACCTAGGCCTCCCTGTCCATCACCAACTCCCAGTTTACTCAAACTCATGTCCTAAATTGTCACGGCCATTTCATTGGAACCTGTGCTTATCCCATTTGTCCACTAGAGGGAAGCATTGCCTATCAAATGCTCTGGAGGTTTAGTACCGGAAAACCAGTTCCACAGGTACAGTTAACTTTCCCATCTCTCTTTCCCCTTCCTGTTCTGTCTTTCCCCACAATCCATCTTCTAACTCCCTGCCATCCACCTATCTGAGGACACGATCTCCGTATTCTGGCTAGGCTTTTTGTTTAGAGGAGAAGCTCTGACTCATTAGGAAAAAATAAAATCTGCACATTTAACCTTGTTGGAAGTGTTTTGACCATATGCCTCACTGTGGACCCTTTCAATGGGCAACAAGAATCTCAGGGGTCTCCCGGGACTCTGGTTGGCTCCTTCTGCCCAGTTCTTCAGGATCAACCCCATTGCTAGGGGTCATGGGAGTTTAACATTGTTAGCTTAGGGAGCAAAGAGCTTTGCTTCCTCTGTGTGGTGTTGGATTGGCTGTCAGCTGGTAGGTTGGTGGCAGCGAGCCTGGCCTCCATGGGCGTGGGAACCATGCTCACTTCTTTCCTAGCATGCCAAACCCTAGTCACCTGCCTGCAAGTTTCATGTTCTGTGTTTTAGCTTTATTTTTAAATTGGGCCTTTTATGAAAAGTGTGCACAACAGTGAGTTCAGTAAGAGAAAAGTGGAGGAGAAAGAAATGGCAAAATTTTAGCTATAGCTACACAGGCAGATTAAATGTAAGGTTTTAAAATAGGGTGTAAGAATAATGTACAAATAAATTATGAGAACTTATCATATGGGTTTTGCTTCCTTCCAAAGAAGGATTCAAAGCATCGAGCAGAACACACTGCTGTGAACACTTGATAATTACTCATTCAGGGTGTGTTTAGTGTTTTCCTTTTTTTTTTTTTTTAAATTGGAGGCTAATTGCTTTACAGTATTGCAGAGGTTTTGCCATACATTGACATGAATCAGCCACGGGTGCACATGTGTTCCCATTCTGAACCCCCCTCCCGCCTCCCTGCCCTTAGTGCTTTCCTTTTATGCGCCAGGAACCAGGGGTATACAGCCCATGGGCAGGGCTTTTACGAAGCTTTTATTGTAATTAAATAAAGATATGAATGAGTTCAAAAGTCATATAAGAGAGTGTGTGTGTGTGTGTGTGTGTGTGTGTGTGTGTGTGTGTGTTGGTGCTTCATAGCTGGACTTCATCATCTCCCATACACTTCATTTTATAGATGTAGAAACGATGGCTTGGAAATACTGTGACTGATTCAGGGTGACACAGTTTGTTCATTTCATCACTGAAATTTGCTATAAGCAAATTGCAAAACATTCTAGGCTCAGACAGTGAAGAATCTGCCTGCAATGCAGGAGACCGGGTTCTGTCTCTGGGTCAGGAAGATCCTCTGGAGAAGGGAATGGCTACCCACTCCAGTATTCTTGCCTGGATAATTCCATGGACAGAGGAGCATGGCAGGCTACTGTCTATGGGGTCACAAAGAGACATGACTGAGCAACTAAGTACGCACCCACCCAATTATTTAGCTCTGAGTGCTTGAGAGAAGGGAGAGAATGGTTTGGAGAGGGAAATTTTTGGGGGGCCACTAATTTACTGAACAAATGATCATATGGATCCTTATATCATGGCCTTGGAGGGACAATGAAGCATTCTTCAAATGACTTTAAAAAAAAAATCATCAACTCTTCATGAAGTTATGCCATACAGTATTGAGTTGTAATTCAGTGAAGGGATTTCTGTTTTAAGCTACTACATACTCCAAAAATGTAACTTTAAAAAAAATCTAACCTGACATAATTGAATCTAACTTGATATAGAATGAAACCAAAAGAATCTGGAGGAATATTTGATTCTTTTAAAGCTCGATATTGAGCAGCTACTCAGCAAATATGATTAGTGAAACTCTTTCCATGAAACCAGACTCCAGCCCCTGACCAGGTTGCCTGATCCAGTTGGCCGTCTTTGTTGTTTTGATAGCATGTTTCTGGGCCCAGGTTATATGTCTAATTGCCTCAGTATGCACTTTTTGCTTATGTAGACTTATCTTAAGAGAGAGAAATAGGAGAGGATATTCATAAAAGAAAGACTGGGAGGAGGACTGCATGTGTTGTCTGTCATCCTTTTCATTAGAACATAAATTCCTAGAGCTGGAATTCTGTCTTGGAGTTTTGGTTCTGCTGGTAGCATGCTGTGCTCAATAAAAAATTAACCCATCAATCAACAGGACAGAAAATCCTGTCTTGCCAGATATAGTACTTCGTATTTGTCCCATAAGAAAGACAGTACAGAAGCTAAGGAAAATGGCAAAAAAAAAAAAATCCCCTTAAATATCAAATAAAAATATAATTGAATGAAAACAAATAGATAACAGTGAAGTATTCAGGGAAAACTACTGCCAGATTCAGTTTTCCCCCTTGCCGTTATCCTCACTCTCACGGGGATTTGTCTCCAGGGGTGGCATCTTGGATGCCCCATTTCCCGCTAGAAGGTGCTGCTCAGAATGGGTCAAGGTGCACCGTTCATCCTCCTAACAGCTTACCCAGAAGCTACTCACTGCCGCTCCCAGCCCTGCCATCTGCCTGTCAGCATCACCACCAGCGAAGCAGCTCCTGAGCTCCCCTGGCCCAGCCTCACTTGGTCAGAAAACAAAAACAGTTCATCTGGGGAGGGATAAATAGGAAGCTGGCAAGACAGAGCACTATTGACTGCAAAGAAGAAAGGGAGGGCTGGTGTGCAGAAAGCAAGGGAGACAGGCAAATGGAGAGTGCTTCCTGTCACAAACCCTCTTGAGAACTGATGAAAGCTACCAAGCCTTTCTCCAGAACAAGAACATATGCATATGCATACCCAGTTTTGCATAAAATTCCATGAATCCCCACCTTCTTTAGCCACACACACACATACACACACACACACAGACACACACACACACATGCACGCACACACCTCTTGTTTTAAAAAGTTAAACTCTAGAAGCTATGTTTCCAAATCTTATTAACAATGAAGAAATTATGAAAAGCTCTTTAATCATGGCAACCATTTTGTATTAAAGAATTTTATTTTTTCCAGTTGTAGTCTTGCCTGTACAAGTGTATCTGTCAGATACATTTGTTTTTAGAGGCAATTTCTGGAACTCTAAGAATGGCCAAAATGAACAATTGCAAGGGTAAAAATACTTGTTATCAGTGTTTTTCTCTTATTGCATAGTACACCTTGTTTGAGTAATTTTGTTTAAAAGAAAAAAGGCTTCATTCTATTACCAAGTTCTAAAGGACTAAAATTACCTAATATTTGACCATTTGGGGCTCTTTTAGGAAAATTAAAACTCACAAAAGAGAATAAGTTTTGTTTTCCACCAGTCTCATGCACCCTGTATCCTGAATGGAGGAAGCACGTCCTCAAGTCCAGTTAAAGACATGCTGACTATACAAATTGTGGCTTTGCCTCGTGGCTCAGTGGCAAAGAATCCACCTGCAATGCAGGAGTTG
>SJYV01021882.1:1098166-1141601 GCA_006410875.1 Neotragus pygmaeus | reverse complement strand
AATAAGGAGTTCATGATCTGAGCCACAGTCAGCTCCTGGTCTTGTTTTGTTGACTGTATAGAGCTTCTCCATCTTTTGTTGCAGAGAATATAATCAATCTGATTTCAGTGTTGACCATCTGGTGATGTCCATGTGTAGAGTCTTCTCTTGTGTTGTTGGAAGAGGGTGTTTGCTATGACCAGTGCATCATCTTGACAAAACTCTATTAGTTATAAAGCTTATATTGTGGTTGGGGGAGAGAGAATCAGAAAATAAGGAAACAAGTAAACAACATAATTTTGAAAAGTGATGAATTGTATGAAGCCAGAAGAATGATCATGTACATGGATTGACACCCTGGGAAGGTGGGGCTAGATTGGGTTAGATTGGGGCTGCCATAGCCAGGTGGCCTCTGAGCTGAGCTAAGTGGTGAGAGGGAAGCAGCCATATGAGGAAGGAAGAACAGAGCCTTCCAGTAGAAGGGAGCAGTGAGGGCAGATTTCCACCCCATTCCCTCCCCTGTGGGCCTCAAGAAGGCAGCACATGAGGTGCAACCTTCCTCAGGCCATTTCAGGGAGCAGGGCCAAGTGGTTTGCTGACAGGGCCCAGCCAGCCGAAGTAGAAAGGGACATCATGGGAAAATAAGTGGAGAAAGCAATAGGAGAAAAGTCATATAAATTCTTTTACAAAGTTTTATGTTTTGGTAAAAGGTTTTTTTTTTTAAAAAAACAAAATAATCTTAAAACTAGACGTGTGTGTGTACCTAATGTGCTCACTCATATCAGACTCTTTGCAAGTCCATACACTGTAGCCCGCCAGACTCCTCTGTCCATGGGATTTCCCAGGCAGGCATACTGAAGTGATTTTCCATTTCCTCCTGTGGGTGATCTTTCTGGCCCAGCCATTTAACCTGCGTCCCCTGTGTCTCTTGTATTGCAAGATTCTTTTTACCTGCTGAGCCATCAGAGAAGCCTACAACTAGACAGAAATCCCAAGCAACAAAAAAAATGCTCCTAAATTTCTACAGTCCAGTCGCTCAGTCCTATCTGACTCTTTGCGACCCCACGGACTGCAGCACACTAGGCCTCCCTGCTGCTGCTGCAGCTAAGTTGCTTCAGTCATGTCTGACTCTATGGGACCCCATAGATGGCTGCAGCCTACCAGATTCCTCTGTCCATGGGATTTTCCAGGCAAAAGTACTGGAGTGGGGTGCCATTGCCTTCTCTGACCTAGGCCTCCCTGTCCATCACCAACTCCCGGTTTACTCAAACTCATGTCCTAAATTGTCACGGCCATTTCATTGGAACCTGTGCTTATCCCATTTGTCCACTAGAGGGAAGCATTGCCTATCAAATGCTCTGGAGGTTTAGTACCGGAAAACCAGTTCCACAGGTACAGTTAACTTTCCCATCTCTCTTTCCCCTTCCTGTTCTGTCTTTCCCCACAATCCATCTTCTAACTCCCTGCCATCCACCTATCTGAGGACACGATCTCCGTATTCTGGCTAGGCTTTTTGTTTAGAGGAGAAGCTCTGACTCATTAGGAAAAAATAAAATCTGCACATTTAACCTTGTTGGAAGTGTTTTGACCATATGCCTCACTGTGGACCCTTTCAATGGGCAACAAGAATCTCAGGGGTCTCCCGGGACTCTGGTTGGCTCCTTCTGCCCAGTTCTTCAGGATCAACCCCATTGCTAGGGGTCATGGGAGTTTAACATTGTTAGCTTAGGGAGCAAAGAGCTTTGCTTCCTCTGTGTGGTGTTGGATTGGCTGTCAGCTGGTAGGTTGGTGGCAGCGAGCCTGGCCTCCATGGGCGTGGGAACCATGCTCACTTCTTTCCTAGCATGCCAAACCCTAGTCACCTGCCTGCAAGTTTCATGTTCTGTGTTTTAGCTTTATTTTTAAATTGGGCCTTTTATGAAAAGTGTGCACAACAGTGAGTTCAGTAAGAGAAAAGTGGAGGAGAAAGAAATGGCAAAATTTTAGCTATAGCTACACAGGCAGATTAAATGTAAGGTTTTAAAATAGGGTGTAAGAATAATGTACAAATAAATTATGAGAACTTATCATATGGGTTTTGCTTCCTTCCAAAGAAGGATTCAAAGCATCGAGCAGAACACACTGCTGTGAACACTTGATAATTACTCATTCAGGGTGTGTTTAGTGTTTTCCTTTTTTTTTTTTTTTAAATTGGAGGCTAATTGCTTTACAGTATTGCAGTGGTTTTGCCATACATTGACATGAATCAGCCACGGGTGCACATGTGTTCCCATTCTGAACCCCCCTCCCGCCTCCCTGCCCTTAGTGCTTTCCTTTTATGCGCCAGGAACCAGGGGTATACAGCCCATGGGCAGGGCTTTTACGAAGCTTTTATTGTAATTAAATAAAGATATGAATGAGTTCAAAAGTCATATAAGAGAGTGTGTGTGTGTGTGTGTGTGTGTGTGTGTGTGTGTGTGTGTTGGTGCTTCATAGCTGGACTTCATCATCTCCCATACACTTCATTTTATAGATGTAGAAACGATGGCTTGGAAATACTGTGACTGATTCAGGGTGACACAGTTTGTTCATTTCATCACTGAAATTTGCTATAAGCAAATTGCAAAACATTCTAGGCTCAGACAGTGAAGAATCTGCCTGCAATGCAGGAGACCGGGTTCTGTCTCTGGGTCAGGAAGATCCTCTGGAGAAGGGAATGGCTACCCACTCCAGTATTCTTGCCTGGATAATTCCATGGACAGAGGAGCATGGCAGGCTACTGTCTATGGGGTCACAAAGAGACATGACTGAGCAACTAAGTACGCACCCACCCAATTATTTAGCTCTGAGTGCTTGAGAGAAGGGAGAGAATGGTTTGGAGAGGGAAATTTTTGGGGGGCCACTAATTTACTGAACAAATGATCATATGGATCCTTATATCATGGCCTTGGAGGGACAATGAAGCATTCTTCAAATGACTTTAAAAAAAAAATCATCAACTCTTCATGAAGTTATGCCATACAGTATTGAGTTGTAATTCAGTGAAGGGATTTCTGTTTTAAGCTACTACATACTCCAAAAATGTAACTTTAAAAAAAATCTAACCTGACATAATTGAATCTAACTTGATATAGAATGAAACCAAAAGAATCTGGAGGAATATTTGATTCTTTTAAAGCTCGATATTGAGCAGCTACTCAGCAAATATGATTAGTGAAACTCTTTCCATGAAACCAGACTCCAGCCCCTGACCAGGTTGCCTGATCCAGTTGGCCGTCTTTGTTGTTTTGATAGCATGTTTCTGGGCCCAGGTTATATGTCTAATTGCCTCAGTATGCACTTTTTGCTTATGTAGACTTATCTTAAGAGAGAGAAATAGGAGAGGATATTCATAAAAGAAAGACTGGGAGGAGGACTGCATGTGTTGTCTGTCATCCTTTTCATTAGAACATAAATTCCTAGAGCTGGAATTCTGTCTTGGAGTTTTGGTTCTGCTGGTAGCGTGCTGTGCTCAATAAAAAATTAACCCATCAATCAACAGGACAGAAAATCCTGTCTTGCCAGATATAGTACTTCGTATTTGTCCCATAAGAAAGACAGTACAGAAGCTAAGGAAAATGGCAAAAAAAAAAAAATCCCCTTAAATATCAAATAAAAATATAATTGAATGAAAACAAATAGATAACAGTGAAGTATTCAGGGAAAACTACTGCCAGATTCAGTTTTCCCCCTTGCCGTTATCCTCACTCTCACGGGGATTTGTCTCCAGGGGTGGCATCTTGGATGCCCCATTTCCCGCTAGAAGGTGCTGCTCAGAATGGGTCAAGGTGCACCGTTCATCCTCCTAACAGCTTACCCAGAAGCTACTCACTGCCGCTCCCAGCCCTGCCATCTGCCTGTCAGCATCACCACCAGCGAAGCAGCTCCTGAGCTCCCCTGGCCCAGCCTCACTTGGTCAGAAAACAAAAACAGTTCATCTGGGGAGGGATAAATAGGAAGCTGGCAAGACAGAGCACTATTGACTGCAAAGAAGAAAGGGAGGGCTGGTGTGCAGAAAGCAAGGGAGACAGGCAAATGGAGAGTGCTTCCTGTCACAAACCCTCTTGAGAACTGATGAAAGCTACCAAGCCTTTCTCCAGAACAAGAACATATGCATATGCATACCCAGTTTTGCATAAAATTCCATGAATCCCCACCTTCTTTAGCCACACACACACATACACACACACACACAGACACACACACACACATGCACGCACACACCTCTTGTTTTAAAAAGTTAAACTCTAGAAGCTATGTTTCCAAATCTTATTAACAATGAAGAAATTATGAAAAGCTCTTTAATCATGGCAACCATTTTGTATTAAAGAATTTTATTTTTTCCAGTTGTAGTCTTGCCTGTACAAGTGTATCTGTCAGATACATTTGTTTTTAGAGGCAATTTCTGGAACTCTAAGAATGGCCAAAATGAACAATTGCAAGGGTAAAAATACTTGTTATCAGTGTTTTTCTCTTATTGCATAGTACACCTTGTTTGAGTAATTTTGTTTAAAAGAAAAAAGGCTTCATTCTATTACCAAGTTCTAAAGGACTAAAATTACCTAATATTTGACCATTTCGGGCTCTTTTAGGAAAATTAAAACTCACAAAAGAGAATAAGTTTTGTTTTCCACCAGTCTCATGCACCCTGTATCCTGAATGGAGGAAGCACGTCCTCAAGTCCAGTTAAAGACATGCTGACTATACAAATTGTGGCTTTGCCTCGTGGCTCAGTGGCAAAGAATCCACCTGCAATGCAGGAGTTGCGGGTTCAATCCCTGGGTCGGGCAGACTCCCTGGAGAAGGAAATGGCAATCCATTTCAGTATTCTTGCCTGGAGAATTTCATGAACAGGGGATCCTGGTCGGCTACAGTCCACGGGAACACAAAGAGTTGGATACAACTTAGTGACTAAACAGCCACCACAAACTACAAATTGCACATTCTTCCTCTCTTTCATTGTAGGAACATGAGGCTCATCCTGATCTCTTCTTGAAGGCAAGTCTAGGGTCCTTGGCTTATCTTTTTCCCCCCAAATCATGCAGGATAGGGATTTTCAGTTGAGGATGGAGCACTGAGGCAGCAGTGCCTGGACTGCCCACAGCTAAAAACACAGAAGACATTCTCTCTATCTACCCTCATAGCGCTTGGGAGAGCAGAAGGGGCACAGGTAACAGCTGGCAAAGAGAAAATGTGGGAGGAAGTGAGGGGAAATCAATAAAACAGAGATGAAAAAGTAATGTGCTCTCCACGCCGTAAAGGAAAATCATGATGAAGGCCCAAGTTAACTCCCATAATGCTTTCAGGGATCAGGGAAATGACACTGTCAAAATAGGGCATTAGTTTTCTGAAGCCTACAGGCTGAATTTTATTTATTTAAAGTTAACTCCCATTTTAATACAAAAAAGATAGCATATTCTACATCAAAGGGAGAAAAACTTTTCCTAATGTATCCATTTCTCTTCTGAAGTGCACGAGCTGTCGCCATATAATGGTTTGTGGTGTTTTCTCGACTGTGTTTGCTTTTCTTTGCATCAGGAAATGCGCAATAAACAGACTCAAGCCTGGGTCTGCTTCTCTATGCCAAATGGCAGTCGTCTGATTTTGTGTGTGTTTTTGAATGCCTTGTTAGTTTTTAACTAAGATCTATATATGTTGCGTGACTGATGTTTCAAAGCAGGAGACAAAGAGACATGGATATGAAATCAGTCCTTGGCAAATTGTATCAAAGTGTAACTACAAGCTGTTGAGAGAATTGGGCTGGAGTGGCCTTTGAGGAGAAGGCAGTGGCACCCCACTCCAGTGTTCTTGCCTGGAGAATCCCAGGGATAGGTGAGCCTGATAGGCTGCCGTCTATGGGGTCGCCCAGAGTCGGACACAACTGAAGCGACTTAGCAGCAGTAGCAGCAGCAGCCTTTGAGGAATTATTCCGGTTTCTCTGGTGACCATTTCATTTCCCTTGGGAGTTCAGTCAGTGGCTGCCTGGAACTGCTCATCCTCTTCGTGAGGATGGCCCAACCTGTTGGCTTTTTGGGTATTGTTTCCATAACTGTGAGAGTAGATCAAAATTACCATCTTGCTGAATTACTGGTCTTCTCATTGTTCTTCATATACTTTGCTCATTTCTTAGCCTAAGTGTTACTCTGTGGGTATAGAAGTCAATCAGAATGTACTAGAGCAGGTAAGAGCATGAACTTGACAGTCTGGATTCAACTCCTGGGTCTGCCATTTACTAGCCATGTGATAATTACTTAACATCTCCATGCCTCAGTCTCCCCATCTGAAAATGGGATGATTACCTACCTCACAGGGATGTTAGGAGGAGTAAATAAGTAACATAAGGAAGTTGGTTAGATCAGTACCCACTACATAGTAATTCTTTATTATAGAGAGCTTCCAATGATGATGACGATGGTTCTTATTTTTTGATTACAGCATAGTTTGTTTCCTCTGGGAAACCACTAACCCCTTCCTGATATTCTTCTGATATAGTTAAATAAGGTTGACCCTACCTGCTTCTCTTCTAAGGGTGGAGACATAAGCCAGACCTGGGCAGTCTGTGAATTCCACCCCCACTAACTACAGAGATTGGCTCAGGGATGGGAAAATGACATAAGTTGATCCAATGAGGGTGAATCACAGGAGTTTGCTTAAAACTATTGGCAAAAGGACACTGTCTTTTGTTTTGGGTAGTTAAGAAGCAAGATGTAAGCCTTGCAGCTACTATGTAGAGTTAGTTCATCTGAGACTGAATCTAGTGTAGAGGAAAGCAAAGCCAAGAGATGGAGAGAGAAAGAGAAGCCAATTTAAATCATAGGACCGCAAGTTTGCAGCCATGCTGGGAACCCCCGAACCACTCCTGCGTAAATCAGTCTGTGTTGGGCTTCACTAACTCTCACTGACTCCTCTACCTTGTTCAAAGTCAACCCATCCTTTGAGACATGGTGCCTTCTGGAAGTCTCTGAGTTTCCATGGCACTTACTGTCTGTGCCATCAATTTAGTTCTCATTACCCACATTAGAAAGTTTACTTTGGTGAATGTATTTACTGTATCTCTCCAATTCTATGCTTTGGTTCCATTTTTATTCTTTGGTGATTTCCATAGCGACTAGCTCGTCTGCTATTTCCTGTTTGCCAGATACTTGTTGCTTGAATTCCTTTTATCCTCTTATGCCTATCAAAAGTGAACACAGAGAAATACATGAAGTAAACCCTAACAACAATATAGGGTTGTTATGTAGGAAAATTTTGAGACAGGAGCCCAGCCCCCTGTCACCCATGAGGAGCAGCAGCGATAGAATGTGGACTTGTTTATATTTGTCCCACCACACTGTAAACTTCATAAGAGCAAAGGCTGGCTTTATTCTTAAATTAATTTTTGTTGTAGTATAGTTGTTTTGTGTTCGTTTCTGCTATACAGCGAAGTGAATCAGCTATACATATGCATAGTAGCAGTGGTAATCCCTCAGTCACCTCCTACTCTTTGTGACCCCACGGACTGTAGCCCACCAGGCTCCTCTGTCCATGGGATTCTCCAGGCAAGAACACTGGAGTGGGTTGCCATTTCCTTCTCTAGAGGATCTTCCCCACCCAGGGATTGAACCTAGGTCTCCTGCATTACAGACAGATTCTTTACAGTCTGAGCTACGGGGAAGTCCTCTATATGTATACATACATCCCCTCTTTTTAGGACTTCCTTCTCATTTAGGTCACTGCAGAGCATTGAATAGAGCTCCCTGTGCCCTCTTCCAGTCAGTATGTGTTTCCAGTGCCTTGCACAGTCCGTGATACATTTTAGGTGCTCCGTAAATACTTGTTGAATGAATGCTGCCTTTACAATGCAGAGAACTCTCAGAGCTATTACCCAGCCCTTACCAACATATAAGGGAAATAGAATAAGAAAGGAATTGCTGGTTCTATGTAGCCAACACCTTCCTCCCATTATTCTAAGCCCCTTCTACAATCACTTTATTTCTTTAAATAACAGGAATAAATAAAGCCATTCCTTAGGATGACAGATGAGGTGTAATGACAATAGCATGTTTGGAATTTCTAAGTCTGTGAAAAGACTAGTATGAATTCCAGACCTAACAAAGAAAAGCTCACCATCATTAGGATGAGTGAGTGAAAGGGTATGAAAGCTGAATCACAGATTTAGAAAAAGGCACTGCATTGGAATGTTCAATACATATACAAAGAATTCTGGGTTTGGGGATCTTTCTTATTTTCTTAGGTAACATTATTTAGTATTAGTTCCATAACAGCTCTATGTATCATAAATTGAAGAAAATATAAACCACTATTCCTTTGAATTAGTTGATTCTTCCCCATAGAAAGTATTCATAAAATACTCATCTCCTTTTGCAACTCAATATTTTCCATTCACTTGTTATCTTCCAAAAATTATTTTTATTATATCAGTGCTCTTCACAAAAAAATTCACTTGCTCCAACAGTGTAGAATCCAAGCTAAACCAGATAGCCAAGACCTTCAATAATTTGACCCCAACCCATTTTTCTGTGTGTAAACTTTTCCCTATTCCTCCCTCCAAGCCTCTATTCCATTCACCTTTGTCTCTTTCCTCTCCTTGCTTCTCACTTTTATACTTATTAATCTTTCTCTGTCTATTCCAACATGTGGTTTTATTTTAAACGGTATCCTTTAACCACTCCAACGAAGATGAACTTTCCTTCCTCAGTTCTTAGAGTATTTATGGCCACTTCTTCCTCTTATCGTCTGAGGTTTTTATCATTTCATGTGAGTTCATCTTCAGTTATTTACTTTGAATCCTTTAACAGCAGACATCAGACTTTGGACTCCTTTACATTGTGCTTTACATATAATCTGGATTATTTCCATAGTTATTGTAATAACTCAGGTGATATCCTTTCACTATTCATGCTTGGGGAGGTTTTATCCTTTTTCAGTTAGTAGGAGGTAGCAGAGGATGAGATGGTTAGATAGCATCACCTACTCAATGGACATGAATTTGAACAAACTCTGGGATATAGTGAGGGACAGAGGAGCCTGGTGTGCTACAGTCCATGGGGTCACAAAAGAGTCAGAGATGACTTAGTGACTGAATAGCAAGAACAATAAAAAGTGCCAATTGCCATAAAATTCTCAAATTTATTAATATCCCTCATGATCAAATTAATCAGAATTGCTTTCCAAATTATATTTTTTACAAAGATCTTAATCTTTCTTTACCAAGTACTTTATGATTCAATAAAAAAAAATTCACCAGGTATCCAATAGAAAATGGGGCTTGGTATATGCATAAACTAATGAATGGGTATCAAAATATGAAAAGATGAGTATCTTCACTCAAAATTAAAGAAGTTCAAATTAAAGTCAAATTCCATCTTTCACTTCTGAGACTGATAAAGATTAAAAAAATTAAAATTGCCAATGAATGATATGGACAAAGGTGTAGAGAAATAGGAATTTACACATACTGTCCAGAGTACAAATTTGGTATAGGCTCTTTGGAGGGCTATTTAGGAATATACATGAACATTTAAAATTTCCCCAACCTTTGAGTGAAGAAGTTCACTCTTAGGCATTCTCCTTACAGATATAATCGTATAAGTGCATAAACATATCTATGTGTTAACAGATGTTCATTGTGGTATTATATATAATACCCAGTGCACTTCAGTGGTGGATTAACTCATGGTTGAGTGCCGAGCTGTGGTGGGGCTGGGACTTGAATCCAGGCAAACTGGCTCCATGCTTATAAAGGCAAGGCTTTATTACTGCCAACTGAACTTATTTAGGGCCCTTCTCTTAGGAGCTCAACATCCTCTGTAGACACTGTCTGTTTTTTTTTGGCCAGGAGGAAGAGTAGTTAGGAGTAAGTCATAAATATTACTACAGTCATTAAACAAGTCAGCAGTAGAGATGAGACTAGAATTCCTATCTTCTTGACTCAACCCGTAAAACACTCTGCCATTTCTCATCTCAGTTTTGAGTTGACACACATTTATTTAACTCTGTGACATGTCTGCCAAAAAAAAATGTTCTAATGAATCTTTCAGGGTGTTCTGATAGCTGCTCTGTTTTGAAATGTATCTGATGAATGATTTATATATTAGATTTATTAAAAACGCGTCCATTACTTTGAGGCCTTGGGTGGATATTTAAAGGAAGAATATGGCATATTCAACCCAGCAGTCATGATTTCCCATAAGTAGCTAAGGGATGGCCCACTAGGGGATGTCAGATTAGAAAGACGTCTGAGAAGGTGAGTGGATTTGGCCTCTCTAACTCAAGATGCAAGAACAGAACCACCACAGAAAGTAGTCTTGCCGCCATTCCCTATGGCTTAAAACTTCATATTTCTTCTGCAAAGGCAAGCAGCTGACTCTACTTCTGCTTGGTTTGACTGGCGAAGCTCCCATTGCATTTGGGCAAAATGCAGTTCTGACAGTAGGAGGCAAACACCAAGTGTCAGTGTGCCTAATGAATTTAGAAAGAAAAGCGATCAAGAGTATAAAGCTCTTTCCAGAGAAACACTGGTACACAGATTCATAATTCCTTCTAAGAAGTCAACTACAGAAGGGGCACTAGAGGACAGAACATAAAGGTTCAATTCATTTTCCCTGTCTCTGTTTTTTAATTAAATTTTAGGACATGACAAAAATATTCTAGGGTTTGGGAGAGAAAAAGGTAAAAGGGTTGTTAAGAACACAAGATTTTAAGATTCATCTAAGAAAGCTAGGCTAATATATCAACCTGGATTAGTCTGCCAAAAATATGAAAATACAAAAACATCATAAATTAGTCAGTTGTCCATGGCTATAATCTCTTTGCCTGATGCCAGATGTATGTATGATAGGAAAAACAGTTGGCTTTAAAACAGATGGAAAATGTTAAGCACTTATATAAGATAACACATTTAAAAAAAATATCAAATGGATTGGTATCTTATTAGGGTATGCAGTTTAACAGAAGTGGCTATGATTTAACTTGGACCAATGGTAAATTTTTCCATTTTAGCATTTCAGTGTTCATTTAGGGAACTATAATACCATGTAGTACAAACCCGTTATTAAATCAGTGCATTCATTATCTGAAATAAACGTTTTATTCAATCGCTGTATTTTGATAGACTAGACTATTGCACCTGAGTAGGAGATAATGGATTGAAGAGAAGTGTCCTTGAAGGAGGGGAGCTCAGACTTCCTCTCTTGCACATTCTCAGGAGACAGTTTCCGATGCTATCAAGACTTCAGAAGGCTTGCAGGGACTGTGAGCCAGCCCCATGTGCTATAACAAATCAGTGCGCGAACCAGCTAAGCATGTAACTGGAGAGAGGAAAGAATGAAATCATTTCTGCTCAAAATCTGTCGATGTCATCTTTTAATCTATTTAGGGGGATCAGCTCAGCTGGCTTTATGGCAACCCAGCCATGTGTATGGTAAGGACTCACTAGAAGCCGCCATCAAAGTTAGTAAATCTGTTTCAGCTCTCTGCAGGCTCTACTTGCTTAGCCTAATCCTTCCATTTCTCTGCTGCCCAGCAATTAGAGAAAGAGCAGGGAGAATTCTGAGAGATGAGAGAGAGGATGAAACAAACGAGGAAGACGTGCGTACACAACACTGATCTGGAAAAAAATTACTAATAGGTATTTTCACAGCCTGATATACATAAGCCTTTTTTAAAAGGCTCCTTTAAAAAATGCTTACTTTCCCATAGCTGCCTATAACTTTGTGCAAATAGTCTTCTAACACAACTTTATATTTTGGATGCTCTAATAGCCATCAGCATAGACTAATTTTTTAAATTGGAAGTATACTTGATTTACAGTGGTATGTTGGTTTCAGGTATGTAGCACAGTGATTCAGTTACACATGTATATATGTGTTCTCTTTCAGATTTTTTCCATTAGAAGTTATTAGTGAAAGTGAAGTCACTCAGTCGTGCCTGACTCTTTGCGACCCCATGGACAGTAGCCTGCACCAAGCTCCTCCATCCATGGGATTTTCCAGGCAAAAGTACTGTAGTGGGTTGCCATTTCCTTCTCCAGGGAATCTTCCCCAACCAGGGATTGAACCCAGGTCTCCTGCATTGTAGCCAGACGCTTTACCGTCTGAGCCACCAGGGAAGTATAAGTTATTAGAAGGTATTGATTATACTTTCCTGTGCTATACAGTAGGTCCTTGATGTTTATCTGTTTTATATATAGTAGTGTGTATCTGTTAATCCCGGACTCCTAATTTATCCCTCCATCCTCTCTTCTCTTTTGCTAACTATAAGTTTATTTTCTGTGTGTATAAGTCTCTCTGTTTTGTAAATAAGCTCATTTGTATCACTTTTTAGATTCCACGTATAAATGATTTCATATACTTGTCTTTTCTGTCTAACTTAGTAAACAGTCTCTCAGTCCATCCATGTTCTTGCAAATGGCAATATTTCACTTTTTTTTTTATGGTGGAGTAGTACCCTATTGTATACATCTACCACATTTCTTTATCCATTCATCTGTTGATGGACATTTAACTTCCATGTCTTGGCTACTGTAAATTGTGCTTCTATGAATATTGGCATGCATGTATCTTTTCTAAATAGATATCTGGATATAGGCCTTGGAGTGAGATTGCAGGATCATATGGTAACTGTTTTTAGTGTTTTTTAAGGAGCCTCCATTCTGTTTTCCGTAGTGACAGTACCAATTTACATTCCCATCAACAGTGTAGGAGGGTTCCCTTTTCTCCATGCCCTCTCCAGCATTTATTGTTTGTAGACTTTTTGGTGATGGCCATTCTGACTCCAGTGAGGTGATGCCTCACACTATATTTGGATGCATACATTGCTACAAAGATCTCTAGGAAATGCTCTTCAGCAGTAGATCTGGGAAATTATGAAAAAATACTCACCAGTATAATGTGTGTTAAAAGATGGTTCTGCTGTTTTCTGAATATTTACTAGCTATTTCCATTTATTTACACACATAAATTGCATCACCATACTGATGTAAACTGTTAAAAGCTTGATGTAATCTATTAAAAGCCTGAGGAAGTGAAAGGGGGAGAGAAGAATATAGTGGCTTGGTAAGGGTAGCATCAGCAGTCCCTCACCCCTAAAACAATCCATCCCACAGGGATGATTTCAAATTTTCCCACACAGAAAAGGAAAAGAATTCTTGATTGGAGGGGAGTTACCATGTCTTGAGCGTCTGTGTTGTTTCCCCACTTTACAGCATTTGAGTGGAAAGAGCACGGGGGATAGTGATTCCCCCTCTGAAGTAAGGAGGCCCAGCATCAGGCCAGCTCCAAACTGAGGTCATGGCTAGTTTCTTCCGCTGCAGTTTTCCACTTGGAGCTCAAATGCAGTGCCTTGGATCACAGGTAATTGCTTTTCCTGGGCACAGTATGAGAGTGGTTTATGAGAGAGGAGACGGAAATAGATGAACCCTCTAAACATGGTGTCTTCATCCTGCCTAAGAGTCCCCCCTGCTTACTCCTGACGAATGTGGAGGCAGGAAAGTTTGCAGGATTCTAAAGAGGCTTTAGTCAATGCTCCTCATTTTGGCCTGGAATTAGGACCCTTTGAAAAGTTAGCACTTTTTTTTTTTCACACGAAAGAATCCCTTCATGTCAATGGGTGTTTCATAGGTCCCAGGGTCAGAATGTAGGCTGATATACTAGGTAGTAAGCACCAGTCATCCTTCTTAACTAGCCAGCATTTGTCCACTTGAAATGGCTAATATATGTACCTTTAAATTCCTTTGTCAAGCTTTTAATGACTGCAACCTCCCCAAAATATATTTGTTTCCTGTTTTGTCGGTGCTAAAAATGGGGGTTGTTTTTCTGTTTCCTTATATTGGTGTGAGGGCTTGGCTTTTGACGATTTAAACTCTGTAAGAAACCCTGGAATTTGGAACCATTGTCTTTATTCACTCATTAAGGAACAAAGTCCCTTTCCAAAATTAATAGACTTGAGGTCTAGACTGTGTGAGCCAGAAGGAGTAGAGTTAGGCACAGAAACGCTGTGTTTTTGAAGAAACTAATCGTGAAAATAGTGCAGAGGTACACAAAGGCTGCAGCTGTTGCTCGTAAGGATAAATGAGGTAGTGGATACTGTTTTGGGCTGAATTGTGTTTGCCCAGAATCCATATGTTGAAGCCCTAACCCCCAGTACTTTATGTGACTAGATTTGGAGACAAGACCTTGAAAGAGGCTCTGCGTTTTGACCCTTATCAAATGTCAGCATGATAAAGAAGATACTGAAAGAACTGGAGGAGCTTGGGGAAAAGGCAGTTACTTGTGCTTTTTGGGTGTGGTGAGTGGAGGTGGGAGAGAGGAGAGGTGCAGAGTTCTCATGAAAAGAGAGTGGCATTTTGTGAAGCAGATGACGTGGGGGCAGAGGTGGAAAGATACCAGGGGCACTCAAACATGAAGGTATACCATGTCGCTGGGAAAAAGCACCCAGTGTGTTAGAGGACAGAAAATACAGGGGAGAGTTCTGGGAAGTAAGACCTGAGGAACAGGTCTGCACAGCTTCTGGAGGGCCTTGTGTGAAGGGTTTTGGATACTGTCATGTAGACAATAATGGAGGAAAATATATGGTTTTTTTAATATCTCAAAATTTCTTTAGTTTCTGCCCTGTGTTTTTCTCACTTTCATTGCATGTCTTTAGTCAGACTTCAAGTTCCTTCTCTCCTACTCCATCAGCCAAACTGCTCCTTAAGAGCCATCTTTTATAGAGGCTTCGTGGTTTTCCATTGACACCCACCCTTGAAAGGTAATGGATAGCCTTGATGTCCTAGATCCTGTGTAAGTTTTGTCACCAATTTGATGGATTTTGTAGGGCATGTCATTTTTGCAGTTTGTTAAGAACTGACAATAGTCACAGAGATCAACCAAAGTATGTTGGGTTTCAAAAAAAAACACTGACTAGGTGAGCAAAATGTGATTAAAAGTTAATATATACCCCATCCTCTGGCCTGGGTGTATTCTTTCTCTCTCTGTATCTGAACTAAAATAACATCTATCAATCATGGAACATGACCAAACAGTTACAATTATAAGATTAATTGGAAATGCATGCCATTTCTTGGAGAAGATTCAGGAAGAATTTTTATTAATTCATGTTTATATATTACAGACAAAAATGAAAGTTACATTCACTCTTTATTCAAAATAAACCTCTCCACTTACATGCAAATAGCTATACAGTACCTTTTGACTACGGTAGGGAAGCTTAAGGACACTGCAGAATACATATCTAAACAATTAGGTGATGGGAGAATGTGCTGAATGTCTAAAAAGACAGAAATAGTCTTTCATCACCACATTTTCTGCTCCTATGTCCTACTTGTAAATTAACAGTAAAGGTACATGTCTTTCTAGCAGTCTCTTCAGCTCACCAATAAAAAAAGCTTTCATTTTGACCAAGAGTTAGTTTTTGTGTTCTTAGGATTTACTCTTCTAATAAATTTTTTAAATACATTATATAATTTTAATTATATAAAGGTCATTCTTGCAGAAGCAGAATAAATGAAGTGATTAAGAGCAAGTGCTCTGGTGTCAGATCTTCCTGGTTTGAGTCCTGGTTCTTCAGTTTGTGGTGACCAAGTCTTAGTCACTTTCATCTCTGCACCACAGAGGATCACTGTGAGGATGAAATGAAATAATGCGGGTAAAAATGCATGCCTAGCACAATAGTGGGTGAAACTAATAAGCTGCTATATAGAAAAGAACATTCTTTGCTATATACTGGGCCTCAAAAGTGAGTTGATAGGAAGACCATATAGAATGCCAAATACAACTATCATGTACAACTGCAACCTTTCTGGTCAGTGGACAAGAAATGATAATGATGAGGTAATTGGTAAACCATACTACCAGGAAAAAATCAACCAGTGACTCAGAAGAAGCTGACTTTACACAACTCTAGCAGGAAGCTAAAAGTTCAGAGAGTTTGTGTTGCTAGGGAACATTTTTGAAATCTTGAAGGGAAACACATGTTTACATCTAGGTAGAAAGTCATTTGGGGTCTTATTGTTTAACAAAAGGCCTATGAATTGCAGTATTAAAATCCTTAGGACAGCTGTGCCTCAGTGATACAAAGATTTTAGAATGGTGATGAGAACAGTTAGTGTGGAGAGCTTGCTCCTAAGCTTGCTAGCAAGCCACATGGATCATTTCTCCTCAGGGTAAATGCGTCACGGGTACCAGAACCAGTACAGGTGCCATCTTGTTCATGTCTACCTCTAAGGGTCTGGTACACTAAAATGCAAAAACAGAAAATGGTGAGTTTTCACTATTGACCTTGCACAGAGCAGATGCACAATTGATAGCTATTGAATCCATTTATCTACCATTTATCTGCCACTGCAAAGTCAGTTTCTTTGGAGGTAGAACAAGGATTTTGTGGGCCTGACACTCAGCACCCACTGTGTCTGGTTCTGTGGTATGTTTTCCCTGAGGAGTTCTCCATTATCACACCAGTGTTAAAATATTTACCAGGTCTCCAACTCATCTCCTTTTTCAACTTAATAAAAATTCTACCTGTAACATGATTGAAATGAAAATGTCTTCCCCTAGATCTGAAAATGATGTTCAGGTTAAGGTTATTTAAAATTAGAAAAGGAATGCAATTCAAAAGAAATATTTAAGAAAAATATAATGATGATAAAACCAGCAATATCAGAAGGCATTTGCTATTAATTTGGTGATGTTAATCATAGAAGTGAGGCATGAGATATTACATATTTCTTCCAATCACATATTTATAATCAGTATATGTTTTCATTAGTAAACAATAAAAGCATGAGAAGAAAACAAAAATCTTTTCTACTATCATCCAACTTTTTAGTACAATAAAAATTTCTCATATGGCAGAATTTCCTCTCTAAACTGAGAAATTCTTTTGTAACTAAAACTGTCATGAAGTTGCCACATTAGACTAATGACCTTTAGTTATAATTGGAATAATTGAATTTTAAATTGTCAAGAAAACGGAACTGAAATTCATAAAATTTGCCAAGAGAATAGCTCTTTGATATGCATTTGACAATCTGAAAAATATGACAGCTTAGAAAAAGTGAATCTGCTATTCCATTATCCAAGGGCAAAGCAAGCACTTGAATATTCTTTTTAAAAGCATTTCCCCCTCATGATCTCAAGATTAAAAAATTTCTCAGCCACTTTTGTTGAATTTGCAATACACTTGCTTTAAGTCTTCTTTTGGAGAAACATTTTATCAGTTAAAATTTTTACATGAATCCCGTACCCAATGTAAGAATCGTTTATAGCTAACTTATTGTAATCACATTTAATGATATACTCACAATGATGCCCAATCTCCAGTCAGAGTATGGAAGAAATAAGCAATTATTTAACTGGGTAAAAATTATAATGCGTAGGAATGAAGTGTTTTAAATTTCCGTGGATTAAAAAGACTATCCATTCCTGCATTTATTCCACATTGAAGACTGTTGACACTAGAGGTAGTATTGACAGAAGGAGGGCTGATCAATATTGAACCTTAAGGGTCAAAGGACTTCATGTTTGGTGTAATAAGCAACTTAGTTTAAGTATTACAGTATTTCAGTAAAGTAACAATTATTAAGGGTCAGGCAAGGTTTCTATTATAAACTCTAATTCAGGGAGGCTTGGGGATGTGTTGTTCCAGAGTCTCTTAAAGGTGTATAATAGTATGATTGAAGCAAGACGATAGTTTGGAAATAAAGAGAAAGTGAGTCATTAGACCCAAAGTTGAAGAATTAAATTATTTCCACTCTTCAGATTTAAAACCCGTCTTTTCTTACCATCTCCATGGACCTTTTATGAGATCTTTAAACCCAGGAAGCTTCAGATGAGAGGTAAATCTTTTCTGAGTTTTTAAGTGGCTTGAAATCTTTACTTTTGAAAATTATCTAGCGCATTCAAGTAGGCTATAAATTATAAGTACAACCAAAGGGAGCTCTGTATCTGTTCAGCCAGATATGGTTCAATGAAATCTCAGAAACACCCTCTAGCTTTCCACTTAGTTGTGTGTAGAACATTAGTAACACATGGAAATCATTATTTTTTACTCAAACATACTTGATCTTGTTGGCCTACTGAATTGCTTAAGGTTTGGTTTTTCAGCAAATCTGTTTATATAACTAAGAAATAGTGTCTTAATTATTTACACTAAAATTTGTGCTGAACACATTGTGACTTAAACTGGGAAAAAGCAAACAATAAAGTAAATGTAATATATACCGATTCCTTTATAATAATAAAATAATACAGAAATAAATGATTACTTAGAAGTGTATATTGCTTGGCCTAAAATTTAACAACATAATTTAAAAAATAATAATTATGGAGCAAATTAACATGAAATAGTTTGAATTAACGTGTAAAAGTTTAAGATTATGGAATTTGGGTTTGAAAGAAAGGCTGGCTATCTGAACAGAGTGGGAGAGGCTAAAGTACTAACTCTAGTACTTTCTACCTATACTGAGCTCCATATAAGCACAATTTCTGAATCCTCAAATATTTCCTAGGCAGACACTAGGTAGTCTGCCCCCTCGTGACCTTTCTTCTAGAATTCAGAATGTATAGATACCTTCAAACAACAGAAGTGGGCATTGATCAGTCAAGGAAGAAGCCATGTGCTTTCAGTTTCCATTACATTAAACAAAATACTCATTAGTGCTTGGCATCTTCCCAAGCAGACACAATCTAGGTGTCCACTGAGGCCTCACTGTGCAGTTAAGTTTAAAAAGACTTTCTAGACATCAGCTGGGGACATTTAAGGAATGGATAAAACTACTCCAAGGTAGGAAGGCTGGAATTACTGGAAATGAACACACATAGAATTTCAACTGTAAACTAGACGAACTATCTCTATATTTATAAAGGTCAGATTGACATATAAGGAAAGAAGGACTAAAGAGCCCTCTGTGTAATCATCATTACTCTCCTTTAAGAAACCACAGTATGCTTTACTATGGTAGTATCCAGTCATGTTAAAACAAAACCACATCTAGATATATAGTAGCAAAAATAATCTGATGGAAACTTGTGATTACAACGTAATTATTCCTATCTTTATAAGAAAACTAAGTGCTAGTATTACTAAGAGGTCATAATAGTGTAAGTTTGCTCTGAAATCCCTATCCATTAAAACTATGGAAAGTTTTATTGCCAAACAGCCATTCCCAGATCCAAAATAGTTCCTAGAAACTACTAGACAGCAACTACTTGCATGCAGGTCAGACTTACAAAAGAATTCCCCCAAGTGTTTTCTTCCCTTCCTCTCTTTCTCCCATCTATCCATCCATCCTTTCATCCACAAGCATTTGTTAAGTACTTGGCTCAGACGGTAAAGTGTCTACTTGCAGTGCGGGAGACCCAGGTTCGATCCCTGGGTTGGGAAGATCCCCTGGAGAAGGAAATGGTAACCCACTCCAGTACTCTTGTCTGGAAAATTCCATGGACTGAGGAGCCTGGTGGGCTACAGTCCATGAGGTCGCAAAGAGTCAGAGCGATGGAGCGACTTCACTTTCACTTTCATCTGCTAGGCACTGTGCCAAGTGCAGGGGCTACAGTAGTAACACAGGCAAGGCTTTAGGTGGACATGAAATCACGGGCTGACACGTAAGGCAAAAGGTTTTATATGATCTCTGTTTCTTTCAGTATTAAAATAACCTTATTTGAGAAATCTTCAGGGAAGACCAGCACTTCAAAATTCATTCACGTTACTCGTCCCTCATCTTCTTTAGGGGAGTAGAAAGAAAGTTTTTCATGGCAAAATTTCTCTTAAAGAGACATTTGTCTTTCTACTTTGACTGACACAGTCTAATCTACCAGAAAATTGTGGGAGCAAATGTTAAATATAAACTCTTCTCAAAAGGATGCTGTGTTATCTTGCCATGAGGAATATATGAAAGAATATGCAAAAGGAGAAAACGTATGCTTCCCATGGACCGTGCAAACCTCCTTGAGTTTGCCACAATATACTCTCCCTGCTTTTTAACTCAAAGATGCCATTCTATCAGTACTTAACACAGATCTTTAAATCACAGAGCTGATAATGCTTCCCAGCTACAGCTGGATGTATCTGGCAAGCAGCATGTAGTAGGAAACCTCACAGGGGATAAGGTTCCTCACAGTCAACTAAGGGTTCAGATCCCCGAAGAGGTGCCCCTGGTGTGCAGAGCACTTAACCCTTCGACCAGTACCAACATGACTATTCACAAATTATTGATGTCCCTAAATCCCTGGCAGATTGCAGACGGTTCTTATATCCATTGAAGCCCAAGCATATGGCCACTAATAGGGTGGATTAAAAAAAAACACATATACACATTCATTCTTTGCCACATGAATATAAAGCCACTGAAATGCTAGAAGGTGATTGAACTGGATGGAACAGTGTTAAATACATGCTTAGCTTCATGTTATGGATCATTCCCATTGACATCTATCTGCTTCCTTGGTACAGTTTAATTAAAGCTGTCTGGAACAAGTCTGCTCTCTACATGATCGCTGAGCAATGAAAAGGTGAAACAGGACGAGGGTTGAGGCCTGTGTGTGTGTGTGTGTGTGTGTGTAAAGCATTCAAATGACTATCTCTGTGGCTAAGAATAGCAGCAGGGAAGAAATTCATTTCCAGAATTAGCTAGCCATTAGCTTTTCTGTAAGAAAAGGCAAGGCTCCTTCTGATGTCATCTTAAAACACCAGAAGTGAAGTTAGGTAATATCAGATCTTAAAAGTTCACACAGAGCTATATTCTGGTCCAAAATAGAGATTCTTTGCCAGTCCAGGTTCAATGAATGAGACAGGGTGCTCAGAGCTGGTGTACTGGGATGACCCAGAGGGATGGGATGGGGAGGGAGGTAGGAAGGGGGTTCAGGATGGGGAACACATGTACACCCACGGCTGATTAATGTCAATGTATGGCAAAAACCACTACAATATTGTAAAGTAATTAGCCTCCAATTAAAATNGTACTGGGATGACCCAGAGGGATGGGATGGGGAGGGAGGTAGGAAGGGGGTTCAGGATGGGGAACACATGTACACCCACGGCTGATTAATGTCAATGTATGGCAAAAACCACTACAATATTGTAAAGTAATTAGCCTCCAATTAAAATAAATTAAGAAAAATAGAGATTCTTTTTGTGGGGCAGGGAGGGTTCTAAAGCAGTAAATATTACAGCAAACTTTTCTTATTTGTAGTTACTTTACAAAATATAACCCCTAATTTTGCCTAAAATAGTCCTTTTCTTCAGATAGTTTTGTAACTACATGGCAGGAACACCATCTATTTGGATTTATAGTGTATAGAATACTAGCATGGCAAGTTTGATAGCATCAAACAATTGTATTCCTTGACTAACCTTCATGTTTCTGGCACTGTTAAGGTTCTAGGGAGACTGTAAACAAACACGGATTCAGGAACACAGTTAAGAGACTGAATTTTAAATTAGCTAATTACACCTAATTCTTTTCTATGGTACTTTTCTCCCCTTTGTTATGATTTTATTTAGAACAATATAAATTATATTTGTTCTTTAATACCAGAATTAATTGTGCTTTATAAAAGTGTCCAGAGGACTGTGGCATGTTTAAAAATGTCATTCATTGGCTTCTCCGCACAAATCCATCAGTCATGATGTGGGCTTATCGTCTTTATTTAATATTTATTTGATATCTACTTCATATATGACACCGAGTTATACCCTGTGTTCTTCTTCCCCACCCCTACCGCTAATTACTCTCTCTCTGTCTCCCTCATAGTATGCTCATCCAGGCTGGCAAAAGGTAATAGTAGCACTAAACAGAAAAACATCCTAAATTCCCTTAGGATGCTCTTCAGGAGTGCAGGTTATTCTAGCCCTCATGCATAACAGAAATTAGTCAGGCCTAGAAGCTATTTTTTTGAAGCAAACAGGTCATAAGTTAAAGCCTATTAATAGGATAACATTTGAGTGCTGGAAACTCTGAGAGACAGGAACCAAGCAAAAGCATCCTCAACAAACTCAAACATAGGGAAGATGTACACGGTGAAAGTCACCAAGGAATGATGGTGTCAGATGAGCGAAAACTGAAGACTCCAGGGGCAAGCAAAAGGGCCCAGCTGAATCCAGTTGTCCAGCTGTCCCCATGAAGGCACCAGACATGTGAATGAAGCTGCCTTGAGCCCTCCAGACAAGCCAGATATCAGATAAATTCCAATGAGTAACTCTCGTTAATGCTAAATGGAGCAGAACAATTGCTCAGCAGAATCTTGCCCAAATTTCTGATTCATAGAATCATGAGATATAAAACAATGGTGGTTTTTTTAAGTCACTATGTGTTGGAGTATTCTGTTACGCAGCAGTATATGACTAGAATGGAGGCTAGGCAATAAAATGAATGTGTCATGATAAGCCCCCAAATTAGAGTTATAGTTGTACCTTCCCTGGTGGCTCAGTGGTAAAGAATCCACCTGCCAAGGCAGGAGACGCAGGTTCTATCCCTGGGTCAGGAAGATACTCTGGAGGAGGCAATGGCAACCCGCTCCAGTATTCTTGCCTGCGAAATCCCACGGACAGAGGAGCCTGGTGGGCTACAGTCTATGGGGTCGCAAAAGAGTCAGATATGACAGCAACTAAACAGGAACAGGAAGTAGGAACTGAAGAGAGGCACATGTTTTAGGGAAAAGATCCTAAGTTTTCTTTTGTGTTTATAACAGATTGACAAATTTTTTCTGTAAAGGACTTTGTGGACTGTATGACCTGTTACTCAACTGTGTCACTGTAGGGCAAGAGAAGCCACAGACAGTATGTAAACTAATATAGGGAGGTGAGTTTTAATAAGCCTTTACAAAAACAGACTGCTGGCCAAAATTGGCCATGGGTCATTGATTGCTCATCCCTGGTTTATAATGTCTGAGATACTGAGGAAAATTCAATTGGAAATATGCTCTACATAGATGACACACAGGAATGGGGCTCTGTGACAAGTCAGGGCTAGAGATGTGGATTAGAGAATAGAGAAAATTTCTGAAGAGAGCCTAGGATACTACTGTTGTATCTTCTTAAGTTTACTTTACTTTGTCATTTCTTTTAAGTGACATCAGTTAGGATATTTGGTAAACACATTAGTGGACTGAGGGATTCCTTGAATCTTTAGGTGGTACCACTGAACCGGGGAGACAGCCAGAGGATAAAATCAAATAGATTTTCAGATATATTAATAATGGTCCTAGGTCCATTGTCAATGGTCTTCAAATCTGTACAATTTCAAATCAATATATTTTATGAGTAAATGGACTATTCTAGAACTATTTTTTCTAAGTGTGGCTAATATTCTAATTTTTAATTTATATCACATTTATAATTTATCTGAACAATGCTGTTTGGAAATACTTCTTGCTCATATTTGAAAACCATCTATAACATTAATATCCAAGTATTTATATCCTAAACTATCTTGAAAAGTCAGTGGTTATTTTCCATAATTTATGATATATTGAAGGCATTTTATTATGCTGCTTACTGTTATGGGAAAAAAGTGTGACCTTTAAAGGGAAAAAACAGGCAGTTTTTTAGTTCTCCTGCATATCTGTTAAGTTTATGGATATTTATTTTAGGCTTTATAAAAATTCTATCAGGCAGCTAAACAATTTAGGTTCATACAGCATGTAAATTCTATTAAACAAGGGTTCTTTACCCGTTCACCTATTGCCCTACATGTACTTGGTACAGTGGTGCAACTATTCAGAACAAATACTAATAGTCTGCCTAAAATCCTTAATATAACTAATGCAGTCATGCTACAGGGGGTCTGGTGAATATTCAAAGGGATTTTTAGCCATCTAAGGCAAAGAATGGTTTGAACAGTTCTGTTTTGGGCCACAAAAAGAGCAACCTGGTTAAGAGGTGAAGGTTTCTTGTGGCTCATGCAATTTGATAAAGTACAGACCTTGCCACATTCCCTCATAGACCTGTGACCTCAAGCTCTGGCCTTGAGACTTTTTTCCTCCTTGAGAGAGAAATGATTAGTAAGGTCCTTCTGTTAGATATGTTAGCAGTTTCTGCTAAAAATAGGATTTTAATACTACTGAATTGCAAGAACACGAGGCAAGGCTTTACTCTAGATACTAAGACAAACCTAGTTTAAGCTGATGCCTATGAAGGGCCATTTGTTTAGCTCTATTAGTATTTTCTCTCTCTTTTTTTTTTTCACCTTTGTAGCTTGGTTTCAAACCCTGTCTGGGACACCTGCTCAATGTGAAATGAGATTGGAGGGTCTCAGTCCATTTGTGGCTGGCTGAAATTTTCCATCTTCCTTTCCAGAAAAATGGTCCATAAGGAAATTAAGTAAAGAGTTAGATGTCACGCATGGATTCATGTGTAGGTGTACTGGAGGCCTAGATAATCTTCCTGTGTGAAAAGTACAGTATAAATTCAGCACTGGTTCATTGGTTCATCCACTTTGCCTCTCAGCAGCTCTCTAACACCTGAGGTCTCCTGTCTCCTAAAGATGATGCAACTTTAGGGACATCTTTTTACTGTTCTAAGCCACTGCATAATTTGAACTGAGATTGTAAAGTGGCTTGAAATTGGCTGTGATTTGCTGCTTCATTTAAACAAGGTTGTTTTGTATGAAAGTAGTATAAGAGGTACATGTTCTGTGCTTTTCACATTATGTAAATAGATCTTATGTCTCCATAAATAACAATTAAAGAATTTTCATAGTCTACGAGTAAACAGATTACATGCCTTCAGACCATACATTACTCAAGAGAGAAAATAGAACACCATAAGTTATTACAACCCAAGGCAATATTGCCTTAAGGTGGTATGAATTTTGATTCCAAAAGTCAATAGAGTCTTTTCCATGTAAATTTAAAGCCACCCCAAATTTCCCTGAACTTACTAAATACACAATTAGTTTCTTGTTACAGATAAATTCTATTGATTCAAATCTGGTTTGTCAGCATGGATTAATCAGAATCGTCAGTGATGAGACCTGGGTGGCTCAAGGGATCAGTTCCTGGGCTACAGGCCTTTCATCCCCAGGTCACTGTTTCCAATACTTAAAGGAGTTTTGAGAGGCCTATTTGACAGCTGGGGTGAAGCAAACCAGTACTTTCAACTAAGTCCCTCACACAGATTCATTGTCCTTTATGTTCAAAGACGTTATCACTTATTGTCTGAGTTATATGTAAAGGTAAAAGATTATTGCATTATCAATAGTGCTAGTTATTATTCATGGATATGTTCACATTTATAATCTCCTATGGTAAACAAAAGTGGTTTCTATCTTCAAGGCCTGCTGTATCTAGTTACCAAATATTTATCTCTGTAGGACATTTTCCTGCAAATGAAACCAGCAGATCTCTGATTGGTTGCCTCAAACTATCATATATTCTTTCCTTTGTAGAAATGTTTCTTTTCTTGAGATTATACGTGTGTGTCTCCTTTCTTTGTTTGCCTTTCAGGTCTTTTCTGAAGTGCAGGTTATGATGTTCTTATCTTTTCTCATTAAATAAAAACTCCAGGTCCAAGTCCTGCAGATATAGATTACCTGCTATTATTCTTAGCAGTTCTTGGGTCAAGTGGTTATCCTTCACTTGTCTTTAGGAACCCTTTAACCCCAACCTGGGCATTCATAGTGAATGGCCTATGTGGGTAGCACACAGGCCTGGTCTTTGGTTAGCTGATCTCATCACAGCAGGTCAAACGTATGAAGATGCTCTTTCCTTCATCCCCCATTCTGGCTGAAGCTCCTAATAGTCTTCTTTATTCAAGGTACGTCAGGTAACCTTGTTTTTTAGATCTTTCTAGTTGTAATACCATAGATTTTGTTGCCAGGGCCCAAACACTGTTTCTTTCTTGACTTGGTTGAAATATTAATAGACTTTTATTACAAAGATACTAGCTATTCTTAGTTAAGAGAGAAAGGAAGCTGGGTTACTCAGAAGAAAAGAAAAGAGATTTTAGCTATCTTGGATTGTTTGTGAAGTTTTGTGGCTTGGCTTTACTAAGGTGTTTTCAATTTCTCGCTCTCCTATGAAACTCTGGCTACCTGATGTGAAGAGCCAACTCACTGGAAAAAACCCTGATGCTGGGAAAGATTGAGGGCGGGAGAAGAAGGGGGCAAGAGATGAGATGGTTGGATGGCATCACTGACTCAATGGACATGAGTTTAAGCAAACTCTGGGGGATAGTGAAGGACAAGGAAGCCTGACATGCTGCAATTCTTGGGGTCGCAAAGAGTCAGACACGACTTAGTGACTGAGCAACAATAATGAAACTCAGCTATCTATTTAGGAAGCTAAACGCAATGACTGGTACCTATACTGACTGCTGTACTCTGAATTCAAGTTCATGGTTTTTAATAATATAAATATTAGGAAGTATCTAGTGGTTTCTGGTGGAGAAGGTGTTGGCACCCCCATTCCAGTACTCTTGCCTAGAAAATCCTATGGAGTCTGGAGGAGCCTGGTAGGCTGCAGTCCATGGGGTCGAGAAGAGTTGGACACCACTGAGAGACTTCACTCTCACTTTTCACTTTCATGCATTGGAGAAGGAAATGGCAACCCACTCCAGTGTTCTTGCCTGGAGAATCCCAGGGATGGGGGAGCCTGGTGGGCTGCTGTCTATGGGGTCACACAGAGTCGGACACAACTGAAGCGACTTAGCAGCAGCAGCAGCAGTGCTTTCTGAAAGTATGGAAAAAACAGTATGGTTCACTACTCCTGGGCCATGTATATATAATGAAACCAGCTTGGTAGAATGTCTCAATAATAGGAATCAATAGTAAAGACCAGTTATCCATGTGTCTTTGGCTACTTAATTTCAAGTCTCATTGCTGTGGAATTGGAAGGGAAGGTGTAGGAGGATCTAATTAAACAAAGCAGTGTACCTTTAGGGAGTCTAGATGTCAGGGAAGTTGCCAGTTCCAGATTGCTGACTGAAATTGTCCAAACTGATCTGAGTCCTGCCTCATAAAACTGTAGGTGTGAAAGGAAGAAGGAAGATCCTCTGATTTCAAGTAAATGAATGGAGTTGACCTAGCTAATATTTTTCCTTTTTAGTGTAGGGAAAGCAAGCAGACAGTTACTTTTCATAAAACTTAGTTTAGGATGGAGCTAGTTTGGATTCTCTCTTAGAGAACCTACTCTTTTCCTGGAGATAGACTGTCAATTAGTTTAGCAAAAGTATTGAACTCCTTGGGCTTTATTTTCCTCCCAGTCTTCCCATAATACCTTGTTTATGGTTTTCAGTTACAACATCATACTGAACTACAGCTGTTTACCTGGTTTTCCTTCTCAATGGATAATGAGGGCAGTAACCATATGTTATTCTTTATACTCTTAGACCAAGGATAGACTGGCACGTTACCTGTACTCAGCAAATGTATGACAAAGGAGAGAAGAGGAGATGCCAGAGAGGAACACCAGGTCTTCCACACTTCTTTTTAATCCTACTCTTTCCTTTTGGTGATGATGACTTAGAGATCGAAGCATTCTGTATTAATGTAGTATACTTGGTAAGCATGTGGCTGCCATGTGCTTAATCTGAATCATAATTCTGACACTTTTTAGCTATGCAACTTTGAGCAAGACTTACGTGTCTTAAATATCTGTAGAATCAGAGTAATACATATTTCATGGGGATGGTATGAGGGTTGAATAAGTTAATGTAAAGGGCCTGGCACATAGCAATTGTATTATTATTATAATCACCATCAAAGTGAGAATATGGCCAGTTTATTGTTGTTGAGTCTAGATTAGAGAAAACATCTGTGGTAGCTGGTAAGAGAGCCAGGATTACCGTTGTGCACAAGACTAAAGGATCCATTAACTCATAGTTTTTGTGTATCCTCTGTGTGATTTGATTTACTTGGTGGAAATATGGGGCCTCCTTATTCTAATTTCCTTTAAAGAGATGTCTGATTATTTAGTCAAGGGGATCCCCTTTTTCTTCCACGTGGCTAGGAGGCGTCTGTGTGTGTTTGTGTGTGTGAGGGGGCGGGTAGGTATGAGTGACTGATTTGAGCTGTTTCAATATCCAGCAATTGTGGAGGCAGAGAGGGAGTGGAGTGTGGGAGAGCAAAAGTGTTAAATGTCAACATTCTGACCAAACCAGAGAATGCTCCAGGATCCCTAGGTGTGGCCTATAGGTGCAAGGGAAAGGAGGCACCTTATGGACAGAAAGTTCTGGAGGAGATATGGTACTAGAAAGAAAGACACATTACCGTTTACAAATAGCTGAGAAAAGAAGAGAAGTGAAAGGGAAAGGATAAAGGGAAAGATATACCCACCTGAATGTAGAGTTCCAGAGAACAGCAAGGAGAGATAAGAAAGCCTTCCTCAGTGATCAATGCAAAGAAATAGAGGAAAGCAAAAGAACGGGAAAGACTAGTGATCTCTTTGAGAAAATTGGAGATACCAAGGGAACATTTCATTCAAAGATGGACACAATAAAGGACAGAAATGGCAAGGATATTAAGAAGAGGTGGCAAGAATATATAGAAGAACTATACAAAAAAGGTCTTAATGAACCAGATAACCATGATGGTGTGATCACTTACCTAGAGTCAGACATCCTGGAGTGTGAAGTCAAGTGGGCCTTAGGAGACATTAATATGAACAAAGCTACTGGAGGTGATAGAATTCCAGCTGAGCTGTCTCAAATCCAAAAGATGATGCTGTGAGAGTGCTGCATTCAATATGCCAGCAAATTTGGAAAACTAGGCAGTGGCTATAGGACTGAAAAGGGTCAGTTTTCATTCCAACCCAAAGAAAAGCAATGCCAAAGGATATTCAAACTACCATACAATTGCGCTCATTTCACTTTCTAGCAAGCTAGATATACAAGCTGAAGTATACTGTATACTGTATACTTCTAGATATACAAGCTGGATTTAGAAAAGGCAGAGGAACTAGAGATCAAATTGCCAACATCCATTGGATCATAGAAAAAGCAAGGGAATGCTGGAAAAAACATCCACTTCTTCTTCATTGACTATGCTAAAGCCTTTGACTGTGTGGATCACAACAAACTGTGGAAAATTCTTCAAGAGATGAGAATACCAGACCACCTTACCTGTCTCCTGAGAAACCTGTATGCAGGTCAAGAAGCAATAGTTAGAACCAGACATGGAACAATGGACTGGTTCCAAATTGGGAAAGGAGTATATTAAGGCTGCATATTGTCACCCTGTTTATTTAACTTATATGCAGAGTACATAATGTGAAATGCCGACTGGATGAATCACAAGCTGTAATCAAAATTGCCAGGAGAAATCAACAACCTCAGGTATGCAGATGATATCACTCTAATGGCAGAAAGCGGAGAGGAACTAAAGATGAGGGTGAAAGAGAAGAATGAAAGCTGGTTTAGTTTCCTTCACTGTGCAAAAGCTTTTATGTTTAATTTGGTCCCATTTGTTTATTTTTGTTTTAATTTGCATTTTTCTAGGAGGTGGGTGATAGAAGATCTTGCTGTGATTTGTGTCAGAGAGTGTTCTGCCTATGTTTTTAAAACTAAGAGTTTTATAGTTTTTGGTCTTACATTTAGGGCTTTAATCCACTTTGAGTTTATTTATGTGAATGTTGTTAGAAAATGTTCTAGTTTCATTCTTTTACATGTAGTTGATTAGTTTTCCCAGCACCAATTGTTGAAGAGATTGTCTTTCCTCCATGGTATATTTTTGCCTCCTTTGTCAAAGATAAGGTGTCCATAGGTGTGTGGATTTATCTCTGGGCTTTCTATTTTGTTCCATTGATCTATATTTCTGTCTTTGTGCCAGTACCATACTGTCTTGATGACTGTAGCTTTATGTAGTATAGTCTCAACCTGGAGCCTATTACACAGAGTGAATTAAGTCAGAAAGAGAAAGACAAATACTGTATATTAAGGCACATGTATGGAATTTAGAAAGATGGTAGCGATGATCATACATGCAGGGCCAAAAGGAGACACAGATGTAAAGAACAAATTTTTGGACTCAGTGGGAGACAGCAAAGGTGGGATGATTTGAGAGAATAGCATTGAAACATGTACATTACCACATGTAAAATAGATGACCAGTGCAAGTTCAATACATAAAGCAGGGCATCCAAAGCCAGGGCACTGGGACAGCCCAGAGGGATAGGGTAGAGAGGGAGATGGGAGGGGGGGTTCAGTATGGGGGGACACATGTATACCTGTGGCTGATTCATGGTAATATATGGCAAAAGCCACTACAATATTGTAAAGTGATTTATCCAATTAAAATGAGTTAATTAAAAAAAGAAACAGTTTAAAACTCAACATTCAGAAAAATAAGATCATGGCATCTGGTCTCATCACTTCATGGCAAACAGGTGGGGAAAAAGTGGAATCAGTGACAGATTTTATTTTCTTGGGCTCCAAAATCACTGCAGATGATAACTGCAGCCACAAAATTAAAAGATGCTTGCTCCTTGGAAGAAAAGCTATGACAAACCTAGACAGCAAGCACATTAAAAGCAGAGACATCAGTTTACCCACAGAGGTCTGGATAGTCAAAGCTATGACTTTGCCAGTAGTCATGTACGGATGTGAGAGCTGGATCATAAAAAAGGCTGAGCACAGAGGAATTAATGCTTTCATATTGTGGTGCTGGAGAAGATTCTTTAGACTCCCGTGGACTGCACAGAGATCAAACCTGTCAATCCTAAAGGAAATCAACCCTGAATATTCATTGGAAGGACTGATGCTGGAGCTGAAGCTCTTATACTTTGGCCACCTGATGTAAAGAACCAACTCTTTGGAAAAAATCCTGATTCTGGGAAAGATAGAGAGCATGAGAAGAGGGTGACAGAAGATGAGATGGTTGGATGGCATCATCAACTCAATGGACATGAGTCTGAGCAAACTCCAGGAGATAGTAAAGGACAGAGAAGCCTGGCGTGCTGCAGTCCATGGGGTCACAAAGAGCTGGACGTGACTTAGCACTTGGACAACAGACAGAAATACCTGTTAGAGGAATGGAGGACACTGGAGTGAGAAAAGTTCTTAGCCTAGTAACTTTTGTACACAGCATCAGATTACTATAGTTTGATAGAAAGTAGCAGTACTGAGTGACTGCAAAATCAATATAAGAAAAAAAAGATTCTGAAAAGACTCGACAGTCTCTTGAGTCTGTATCACTCTGGAAAAATGCATTCATTCACATTTAAATTTCTTTCAGTTATCATTTTTTATTGATACTTAAAGTCTTTCTATATTATCTTGAGAGATATACCTCTGTATTAACCTTAATATCTCTATATTAACCTTGTTGTTGTTGTTCAGTTGCATAACCTTAAGTTTCTCTGTATTATATGCAAATACCTTACTTCATTTGCGTTCACACCTCTACTAAAATAAATTGATACCCAGAACTATAGAGGTTTTGTTTGTCTTTTGCCATGTCCAGTTCTAAATAAGCAACAAATGAAAGAACCTTACATACCCTTGATTTGAAAGATATCTTGAAGATTTACAATATGCTAAACTAGGGAAAAATTTGGGAATAATCAGCACAATACATTTGGCTCTCCTTTATAATCAGTTTTTCAGCCTGCCTGTCGATAAAACTTTTTCTTTTTCACAGTGGTTTACAACTTAAATAATTTAATACAACAGTTGTTATATTTTTATTGCAGGCTGATAAAACTGGAACCATAAGTCTTTTCTATGCACTATATTACAAAAAAAGTGACACTGGAGAAGGGGAACGGATGATTACTAAAACTGTAATTCAATCGTCAAGTTCTGAAGATGTCATAAAAAAGGCTTCTGCTTTACTTGCACATGGCAGATACTATCAGGATGCCTCAAATGAACTCTCTCTGGGTATTCAGTCTCTCCTTTGGCATTATTTTATATACAATAAAAATAAAAATGGGACTTCACAATGCAAATGCAACTGTGATTCAAGCTCAGTAGTTCTTTTGTCAAATAGGATATTCTTTTATGAAGTTTCATTCTAGAATTAATTTTGATATCAGTGCCTGTCAGGCTATGGAAATTGAGCTGAACCAAGTGAGTCTATTCCTATTTGAGCTGACATGTAGGAAGCTGTAATTAGGAAAAATGCAGAGTTTGTACTGTGCTATAGAAAATTAAACTCATCATGCCACATATTGTCAAATATGGTTAAAAGTATAGGTATGATAAATAGCAACATTCTTTAAATGCTTAACCATTCATATATTTAAAAATTTACCACTTTTTTACCCTGCCATAATTAGTTGTCAGGAAATAATTTTCAAATTCTAATCATTGCTATAATCTGAAAAGTCTGTAAATTAATAACAGATTCCTATAGTGTTTACTATTAACAGTGTTCTACAAAACTTAGAACTCTAACACGTAAGGAAATATATTCCTTATAGAAAAGATGATAGTTAGTTATTTGTACATTCTTGCCAGTTGTTTTTCAGTGGATTTGTCTGTACTGGCTTCAGTGTAAGACCAAGAAACTTTTAATTTGCCAAACTTCTTAATACGTCCAACATTCAGTTAATCTGTAGATGATGGTGTGAATGAAATTGAATTTCTGGCTATTAAAAATGACACTTTGCCTCTGTATTAAGGCACTGCAGCAATACTTTACAAAATTCTTTTGCAATCTTCATAGGATAAGAATAAATTAAGTGAAAGAATTGAACTTTCATAGTATGGCTGCTGAAGGATCAACACATATGGTTGGAAGATGAAATTTCCATTGATTCCCCAGCCTGAGAGAGAGCAGGCAGCACCATGTGAGTTTCTGCATTTTGTCTCTCAGCCATTGCAGCCTTGACCCATTCCATGAGGGGTGAAAGGTCACAAGTGCTATGTGAGTGGTGTTTAATTTTCACCACAACTGAGACTGCTAATCACATAACATTAGGGTGAATTATGGTGATTATTGCAGGCTGAACACAGAGAGATTAAACAATAACAGCAACACAACCACAGCTGTGATGGTAGTGATGAAAAGGTGGTGCTTTCATGACCCCATGCTAAAGGGTTTGATTGGGATTCTGGAAGCCTCTGGTGAAAGACACTTTGCCCTCTCCAGGCAAGCTTTTTCCCAAACCACCTCTATATTAAGCAGAATGACAATAACCCATTTTAACAGTTTCTAGTAATGGAAAGGGCTCAAAACATTCTCCTTCAGAATGCCCAAGTCTCATGACTCGACAGAGTATACATGCACTCCAGAGTCACTGCTTTCTAGAAAGTCTTCACTTTTTAAAGCTGTTAGCTTCTGCACCCTGCATGGATTTTTTTCTTTTAAAATTTTTTTTTACTAAACTGTGGAAAATTCTGAAAGAGATGGGAATACCAGACCACCTAACTTGCCTCTTGAGAAATCTGTATGCAGGCCAGGAAGCAACAGTTAGACATGGAACAACAGATTGGTTCCAAATAGGAAAAGAAGTACGTCAAGGCTGTATATTGTCACCCTGCTTATTTAACTTCTATGCAGAGTACATCATGAGAAACGCTGGACTGGAAGAAACACAAGCTGGAATGAAGATTGCTGGGTGAAATATCGATAACCTCAGATATGCAGATGACACCACCCTTATGGCAGAAAGTGAAGAGGAACTAAAAAGCCTCTTGATGAAAGTAAAAGAGGAGAGTGAAAAAGTTGACTTAAAACTCAACATTCAGAAAACGAAGATCATGGCATCTGGTCCCATCACTTCATGGGAAATAGATGGGGAAACAGTGGACTTTATTTTTGGGGGCTCCAAAATCACTGCAGATGGTGACTGCAGCCATGAAATTAGAAGACGCTTACTCCTTGGAAGAAAAGTTATGACCAACCTAGATAACATATTCAAAAGCAGAGACATTACTTTGCCAACTAAGGTCCATCTAGTCAAGGCTATGGTTTTTCCAGTAGTCATGTATGGATGTCAGAGTTGGACTGTGAAGAAGGCTGAGCGCTGAAGAATTGATGCTTTTGAACTGTGGTGTTGGAGAAGACTCTTGAGAGTCCCTTGGACTGCAAGGAGATCCAACCAGTCCATTCTGAAGGAGATCAACCCTGGGATTTCTTTGGAGGGAATGATGATGAAGCTGAAACTCCAGTACTTTGGCCACCTCATGCAAAGAGTTGACTCATTGGAAAAGACTCTGATGCTGGGAGGGATTGGGGGCAGGAGAAGAAAGGGACGACTGAGGATGAGATGGCTGGATGGCATCACGGACTCGATGGACGCGAATCTTAGTGAACTCCGGGAGTTGGTGATGAACAGGGAGGCCTGACGTGCTGCACTTCATGGGGTTGCAAAGAGTCGGACACGACTGAGTGACTGAACTGAACTGAACTATAGTTGATTTGCAATGTTGTGTAAGTTTAAGATGTATAGCAAAGTGAATCAGTTATACATATACATACATCCAATCTTTTTTAAGTTAGCTTTATTTTTTAATTTTTATTGGCGTATTGTTGATTTACATTGTTGTGTTAGTTTCAAGTATACAGCAAACTGAATCTGTTATATATATATTTATGTGTATATATATATATGCTCATTTTTAGATTCTTTTCCCATATAGGTCATTACAGGGAATTGAGTAGAGTTCCTTGTGCTCTTCAGTAGGTCCTTATTTATCTATTTTATGTAGAGTAGTGTGTATATGACAATTCCAATCTCCTGATTTATCCCTCTCACCTTCTTTCTCCCCTGGTAACCATGTTTGTTTTCTACATCTGTGATTCTATTTTATCAATAACTTAATTTGTACAATTTTTTAAAGATTCCACATATAAGTGATATCCTATGTGTCTTTCTTTGTCTGACTTCACTCAGTATGACAATCCGTAGGTCCATTCATGTTGCTGCAAATGGCATTATTTGTTTTTTTAATAGCTGAATAGTATTCTATTATATATATATATGTACCACATCTTCTTTATCCAGTCCACTGTCAATGGATATTTAGGTTGCTTCCATATTCTGGCTATGTAAATAGTGCTACAATGAACATGGGTTAAAAAAAACCCTACATGGATTTTTAATTTGTTTAGTCTCATTTTTTCTTTTCTACATATGTAGCCCATGTAATGGATTCTATCTTTCTTAGGAAAATTTGAGGAATAATTAAGGAAAAGAGGCTATAAGTAGGTGCTTTTTAAATTTAATAAAAATTGCTTAGATGAGAGGCTGCCTGATTCATGAATCATTGAATAAAGCCAATTGTATCTTCAAATTTACTGGGTTGAATTTTATTTTCTAACACATGCATATTTTTTCAGTGTAAATATGTTACTTACAACCACACCCTAGATGTCATTATGCAAAGGTATTGGCTCAGACAGTAAAGAATCTGCCTACAATTCAGGAGACCCAGCTTCAATCCCAGGGCTAGGAAGATCCCCTGGAGAAAGGAATGGCAAGCAACCCACTTCAGAATTTTTGCCTGGAGAATTTCACGGACAGAGGCCACAGTCCATGGGGTTGCAAAGGTCAGACATGACTGAACGACTAACACTTTCACTTTAAAATAAGAAATCAAACACTAGATACAGAGTGAAGTGAAGAACAGCTATGACAAACCTAGACAGTGTGTTAAAAAACAGAAACATCACTTTGCTAACAAAGGTCTGTTTAGTCAGAGCTGTGATTTTTCTAGTAGTCATGTACAGGTGTGAGAGTTGGACCATGAAAAAGGCTAAGCACCAAAGAACTGATGCTTTCAAATTGTGTTGCTGGAGAAGACTCTTGAGAGTTCCTTGGACAGCAAGGAGATCCAACCAGTCAATCCTAAAGGAAAACAACCCTGAATGTTTACTGGAAGGACTGATGCTAAAACTGACGCTCCAATACTTTGGCCACCTGATGCAGAGAGGCAACTCATTGGAAAAGACCCTGATGCTGGGAAACATTGAGGGCATAAGCAGAAGGGGGTAACAAAGGATGAGATGGTTAGATGGCATCACTGACTCAGTGGACATGAACTTGAGCAAACTCTGGGAGATAGCAGAGGACAGGGAAGCCTGGAGTGCTGCAGTCTATGGGTTGCAAAGGGCTAGACGCAACTTAGCAACCAAATGATGAGAAGAGCAGCTAATGACTGCAGTTCATTCCTGATGTTTGGGTAGTCTGCTTTTCACACATTAGGGCAACAAAAAAGATAATGTGTCCATTTCCACCAAGTTGAAATGCCCTGCATCAGGAGTTGCTTTCTTGAACAAAGAGAAGTAGAGACATCTGGAAGCCAGGAATTAGGAAACTAGGTCATCATCAGTTCCAAAGTTTACCTTTAGGGTTGATGTCTGGTTTTAAGGGAACACTTATTAACTTAGTTCTTGAAGTATGCAAGTGGAGATGTAGGTTGTTTTAAATATATATATATATACACACATGTATATATATATGTTGGCTTCAACCATATTTATAAACTAAAAATAGCACACTGAATTTTACCAGAAGTCCAAAAGTAGTCCTGGTTGACAAAATAGATGAAAAGGCAGTACATGTATTCTGTGCAAATAATGCTGTAAAGCAAAGAGTCTCATATGTTCTAGCTAAGGTAACTGAATAGTTCTTTTTAAAGATTTTTTTTTTCATCTTAAAATATGATTTAATGATCCCATATGGAGGAAATGAAGGTGGCAAAATCTACAACAAAATCTGAATCATGAAGAAAAAGTTCAAAACTCTTTGGCATAGTTCAATAGAGGCAGCATCAAGTGCTTTTTAAAATACTACGTTGTCAAGTCCAGCTGCTATGAAGTTGGAGTGATTCCCAACTACTGCTGCTGCTAAGTTGCTTCAGTTGTGTCTGACTCTGCACGACCCCATAGACGGCAGCTCACCAGGCTCTCCCATCCCTGGGATTCTCTAGGCAAGAATACTGGAGTGGGTTGCCATTTCCTTCTCCAATGCATGAAAGTGAAAAGTTAAAGTGAAGTCGCTCAGTCGTGACCGACTCTTAGCAACCCCATGGACTGCAGCCCAGCAGGCTCCTCCATCCATGGGATTTTCCAGGCAAGAGTACTGGAGTGGGGTGCCATTGCCTTCTCCAAATCCCAACTACAGCCTAGATAATTTATCTTGTATAATAGTAGCTCACCTTTTCTGGCTGGTTTGATGTTAGCTTGTTGAGGCAGTTCTGGGTTACAAAGTGCTGGAGCAGAAAGTTCATGTTAAACTTTCAGCTGATATGAAGATATTTCTATTGGAAAAATATAAATATTAGGCAAATGGCTAAATGCATATATCTTTGATCCATAAACCACAAGAGATAATGATAATACTCATCATAATAATAACCAAAACTAACATTATTTACTACAGGCATTGTATTAAGTGCATTGCATGCACTGTCTCATTTATTTGTCATAACATTCAGAGGTTGTCTTTTCTTATTACCTTTATTTTACACATGAATAAATTGAGGCTTTAGTTCAGTCGCTCAGTCGTGTAGGACTGTTTGCAACCCCATGGACTGTACTAAAGTTAAATAACCAGGCTTTTTGAATTGGGTGAAAATTTGAGCTCTACCAAGTTTCAGAAACATTCTGGGATAAACTGAATCATCCTGCTTTTCTGTGATTATTGGCTCTTAGCAGCACTGCGGCTTTAGAAATCAATATGGTGCATGAGTTCTATAAATGTGCCTCTTAATAAGTTAATAAAACAGAGATATTCTCATTGCCTCTCCATCAAAGTTTCAGGGAAAAATGAGAATATTAAATGTAGTAGGATAGAGAAGTTCTGCTCCATTTGCTCTGCAATGATAATCTTTTACAAAAGAGGATTTTTTATTAATTCTTTGCCTTCTGGGGATATTATAATTTTCTAGAATATAGAACTGCCTTAAGCACAGTAATTTGCTGAGCTAGACTGAATCTCAAAATGTTTCAAATGAGCTGATAAACAACTGCATAATTAGCCATTATTAGATCAAGTCTGTATGTTACTGATATCCAGATGAACAAACCAATGGATAGGCAAATTATAGATATACTTTTAAAAACTAAAAGCCTGTGTTATATTTTTACATGCTTTGTGACTTGTCCTTAAAGAATTAAAAACTACATTTCATTGGCCTCTTTGTAAAAAAAAGAAATTTAGAATATTCTATCAAGCAAATCCTTAGAGACTTCATCATTAAGCGCATATTTCCATGTATGAATAATGAAGGATTTGTGTGTTGAATGCAACTCACTCTTTAAAAGTGAATAGGTGATGGGATTTTCCTTTTCAATTAAACCTTGTCTCAAATCTATTACTTGCATGGGTAATGTTCGTTCATCCCCCTTTTGAGTTCTGGTTCAATTTCAAAGTACAAAATACATTTGGTCCCGATCATGAAAATAACAGGTTTTAAATGCTCAAACCAGAGAAAGAAAATAGAGTACGTTTTTATGATTAAACACATACACCTTATTCAAGTGGCTAACATCCAGTCCAAAATGTGTCTACGTTATAGTTAAACCTCTCTTTCCTTTCAGTTTTCATTTTTCAAGAACTTGACACTGGATCATAAAATGTTGCTCTGGGCTGGAATTCGTCATGCAGGGTTACAGCTTAGGAATAAGTTTTTTTTTTTTTTTTTTAATATTAAAATCAGCTCAGCAGTTTTGAGGATTAGATAAAGAGAAATTGCAGAAAGCAAAACTTTTAAGCTGGTTTAATTAAACATAATTGTAGTTTATGTTCTGAACTCAGGGACCACCAAGCAAAACAGATAAATGTGTTAGATCACCTTTGAACAGAAGGAACCGCAGCAGCAATTCTCCTGAACTCTAAAACTAGCAGGCTGACACTTTGTCTTAAATGGGTTAGGTGTCTTCCTGTTTGGGGAGCAGAAGAGATAATTTCTTGAGTTTCTTTGCAGGTCAATGACTCTGTGATTATTTCTTTCAGTATTACAGATCCCAGTAATAAATTGTAAACTGCCAGTTTAAAACTGCAGTTGGCATAAGGCCATGTATGAACCTAGTTGGAGGATGGATTTGTTGCTAAATTTAGAAAAAGCATTTTGAGCTTTGATGATTTTAACAGCCTCCAAAATTTTGATGCCTTTCTTATGCTTCCAGATCACTGATCCTACATTTGATGCCAACTAATAGGTGAAATTTCATTATTGTTGGGTTTACATTGTGTTCTTATTAAATACAATGATTATCTATCCATATTTAGTTTTAGCCATGGATTCCTATTCAGTTCAGTTCAGTCACTCAGTCGTGTCTGACTCTTTGCGACCCCATGAATCACAGCACGCCAGGCCTCCCTGTTCATCACCAACTCCCAGAGTTCACTCAGACTCTCATCCATCGAGTCAGTGATGCCATCCAGCCATCTCATCCTCTGTCATCCCCTTCTCCTCCTGCCCCCAATCCCTCCCAGCATCAGAGTCTTTTCCAATGAGTCAACTCTTCACATGAGGTGACCAAAGTACTGGAGTTTCAGCTTTAGCATCATTCCTTCCAAAGAAATCACAGGGTTATCTCCTTTAGAATGGACTGGTTGGATCTCCTTGCAGTCCAAGGGACTCTCAAGAGTCTTCTCCAACAACCACAGTTCAAAAGCATCAATTCTTCGGCACTTAGCTTTCTTCACAGTCCAACTCTCACATCCATGCATGACCACAGGAAAAGCCATAGCCTTGACTAGACGGACCTTAGTCGGCAAAGTAATGTCTCTGCTTTTGANATCCCTCCCAGCATCAGAGTCTTTTCCAATGAGTCAACTCTTCGCATGAGGTGGCCAAAGTCCTGGAGTTTCAGCTTTAGCATCATTCCTTCCAAAGAAATCCCAGGGTTGATCTCCTTCAGAATGGACTGGTTGGATGTCCTGGCAGTCCAAGGGACTCTCAAGAGTCTTCTCCAACACCACAGTTCAAAAGCATCAATTCTTCGGCACTCAGCCTTCTTCACAGTCCAACTCTCACATTCATACATGACCACTGGAAGAACCATAGCCTTGACTAGATGGACCTTTGTTGGTAAAGTAATGTCTCTGTTTTTTGATATGCTATCTAGGTTGGTCATATCTTTTCTTCTAAGGAGAAAGTGTCTTTTAATTTAATGGCTGCAATCACCATCTGCAGTGATTTTGGAGCCCCCCAAAATAAAGTCTGACACTGTTTCCACTGTTTCTCCATTTATTTCCCATGAAGTTATGGGACTAGATGCCATGATTTTCAGTTTCTGAATGTTGAGCTTTAAGCCAACTTTTTCACTCTCAACTTGCACTTTGACCTTGTTATTTCACTTGCTCATCTTCTTTTTAATTTACATCTTTAGTCTGTCCATTAACTCTAATTTCTTTCACACATTTTGCTAAGTCACTTCAGTAATGTCCAACTCTGTGTGACCCCATAGATGGCAGCCTGCCAGACTCTGCCGTCCCTGGGATTCTCCAGGCAAGAACACTGGAGTGGGTTGCCATTTCCTTCTCCAATGCATGAAAGTGAAAAGTGAAAGTGAAGTTGCTCAGTCGTGTCCGACTCTTTGTGACCCCATGGACTACAGCCCACCAGGCTCCTCCATCCATGGGATTTTCCAGGCAAGAATACTTGAGCCACCTATTTTATAACTCTTGGTATACAGACAAAATAGATGGTTCCCTCCTCCTCCTGATAGTACTCACATTCTTGCTGAAAATATAGTGGTATACTGTTCAATTTTATCAAGAGAACATACATTAATAAAAATCTTATCTCTCTAGCCAACTTCTCAAGTTTGGATAACTATGATCTTTATTGCTTTTACAGAAAACACCTTTCTGAATTTTCCAATGTTTTCATAATTACTATGCATAAGTTAAATGATGCGACATTATTCTAATATTAATTAAAAATATTTCCAATCCTTCAAGATTCCTTTCATGAAAAGTTTCTTTAAGCTTACAAACTGATAGCAATTTTTCATCTTTTAATTCTTTTAAAAGCTGATAGTGTTTTGTTTAATGTGTTCTTATGAGTATATATATTTTTGGCTCACAAGAGTTTAGATAAGACATCATAATATAATTTTATAGTCATCTTCTGAACGCTATCATCTTAATACAAGATGATAAATGTTCCACTAAAACTTTTAAAATATTTTATTTGTCACTGATTAGACTCTTTAAAATATATTTATACTGTGTACAAGTAAAATACATGCATATATTTAAAAAATAATTGTATATATGGAACAAACAATGCCCAAGTTCACGATAATAGTATCCTACCATTTTCTTATTCTGGGCTATTATGGTGGTTTCTAACGTCTCTTCAGTGTCCAATTTATACCACATTATCACACTATATTTTGGAACACTAGATGCTTCCTAAAACAGTTTTCAATATATTATTTTCCAATCAATAGTATCTCAGTGCATAGGTTAAAGTTAAAATTCTTCAGGTTTGCAATCAGTGCTCTTCCTTATCTCATTTAATGCTATCCGTCATTCTAAGCATATTTCTCACTATTCTTTCAACATAGATTTTCTGGAACAATGTAATGGGTTTTGCTCATAATTTATATTTTATTATTTTAACAACTAGTATAATATTTTATATGCTGTGGCCCTCAAATGCATCTCTTTCTTTCCAGTCATTCTTTACACATTAAGATTTGGCTAGGTCCATTCTGTCTTTCAGCTTACTTTGTCTCATGCACTGGCTTTACTCTGTTTCAAATAGTCATAAACTGGTATAAGTACTTCTTCCCTCACATATTTTACACTTTGCTAGGTAAGTCATAAATAATTTCAATACATAAAAAGTGTTAGGTGAAAAAATAATGGATATGATTGATATTACATACATGAAAGACAGTGGAAACTCAGAGGAAAAGAATGTTAAATCTCTCTGGGAATGTAACAAAGGCAAGGGGAATTTTTGAAACTGAAGAGTCTTGTGCCATCCTGAGGTAATCTAACATAACAGTTCTAGGGTGGGGACATAAAATTCTTGCAAGACATTGATAGAAAAATTCCTCTTTTATTAAATAGATAGTAGATGGTGGCATGCATTGGATAAAGTGCTCACTGTCTTCAGTTCATCCTGTAATGGGGATCATATGAAGAGTTCCATATGAAACAAATGTGTTTTAGCAATGTAAAATGATACTTTTGCTAAGAATAGGATAGTAAGCTGGGAGTGGGTTGTAGTTTAAAAAAGACTAAAGAAGACTGTTTTTGAATCAATTTGTTAACTTCTCAGAGAAATTTACAAATTCTTACAGTCTGAAAAATGTGCTTGAAATTCTGATTTCAAGGACATTTAAATTTCACTCTAACTTTCTACATTTAGAATGTCACTCTCTATCTTGCAGGGGATCAGAGCATTACATTTTAGGATAGCTTCCAAGAGGGATAAAGCTTAATGGCTAACTGGCAAAACTCCAATAGATTTTAGGTGAAATTTCTAATTAAATATCTAGTAGAAGCATAATTTATTACAGATTTCCCCAATATTCCCTACAATTTCTTCTGTCCATGGGCATACTGTCTGGATTGTAAATTGATGCAATCATTTTCAAGTCAAGCCATAACAATCTATCCATTGTTATAGATATACAAAATTTTCTAACTTTTAATCCTCTATTGAAATTATACTTGTAATCTATTAGCCAAATATTGGTTTTACTCTTCTCTCTCTCTCTCTCTCTCTTAGAATATATTATCTATATGTGGTAAAAAGGATATTTGGAAACATTTTGGAAGACTAACAGCACTAGTGCATTCAAATAAATCACTTAACACTACTTTTACACTACTGTCTCTGCTATAAAAATTAGATGGTTACTTTTCTATGGTAAGGAAAGAATCACAGGAATATTAGTTTTAATTTCTGTATAATGTCAAGAACATATAATGCCTTGTAGCACTTTATATAAGGAGTAAGTTAAATAATTTTGTGATAAGAATAATAGCTTGATCATATGCATGATGCTAACTTGTATCATGCTTTAAAATGTTAAACAATTTTTAGTTTCATCCACCTCATTAAAACAGACTCAAATGCATTCTTTTTTATAATTGAGTACTGTGGAAAATTCTGAAAGAGATGGGAATATCAGACCACCTGCCCTGCTTCTTGAGAAACCTATATGTAGGTCAGGAAGCAACAGTAAGAACTGGACATGGAACAACAGACTGGTTCCAAATAGAAAAAGGAGTACGTCAAGGCTGTATGTTGTTACCCTGCTTATTTAACTTCTATGCAGAGTACATCATGAGAAAAACTGGTCTGGAAGAAACACAAGCTGGAATCAAGATTGCAGGGAAAAATATCAATAACCTCAGATATGCAGATGACACCACCCTTATGGCAGAAAGTGAAGAGGAACTAAAAAGCCTCTTGATGAAAGTGCAAGAGGAAAGTGAAAAAGTTGGCTTAAAGCTCAACATTCAGAAACTGAAAATCATGGCATCTGGTCCCATCACTTCATGGGAAATAGATGGGGAAACAGTGTCAGACTTCATTTTGGGGGGCTCCAAAATCACTGCAGATGGTGACTGCAGCCATGAAATTA
>SJYV01021882.1:1054812-1098031 GCA_006410875.1 Neotragus pygmaeus | reverse complement strand
ATCAGCCCTGGGATTTCTTTGGAAGGAATGATGCTAAAGCTGAAACTCCAGTACTTTGGTCACTTCATGTGAAGAGTTGACTCATTGGAAAAGACTCTGATGCTGGGAGGGATTGGGGGCAGGAGGAGAAGGGGATGACAGAGGATGAGATGGCTGGATGGCATCACTGACTCGATGGACGTGAGTCTGAGTGAACTCCAGGAGTTGGTGATGGACAGGGAGGCCTGGCGTGCTACGATTCATGGGGTCGCAAAGAGTTGGACACTACTGAGCGACTGAACTAAACTGAACTGAATATTCCATTGTGTGTATGTACCACAACTTCCTTATCCATTTATCTGCCAATGGATGGATGAAACTGGAGCCTATTATACAGAGTGAAATAAGTTCAAAAGAGAAACACCGATACAGTATATCAACGCATATTTATGGAATTCAGAAAGTAGGCAATGAAGACCCAATATGCAAGACAGCAAAAGAGACATAGATGTAAAAAACAGACTTTTGGGCTATATGGGAGAAAGCGAAGATAGGAAGATTTGAGAGAATAGTGTTGAAACATGTATATTACCATATATAAAATAGATGATCAGTACAAGTTCAATGCATGAAGCAGGGCATTCAAAGCCAGTGTTCTGGGACAACCTAGAGGGATGAGGTGGGGAGGAAGATTGGAGGGTGGTTCAGGATGGGGGGACATATGTACACCCATGGCTGATTCATGTCGATGTATAGCAAAAACCACTACAAACTACAATATTGTAAAGTAATTACCCTCCAATTAAAATAATAAGTTAATTTAATTTAAAAACTTAAACAATTTTTATACTGTTATATTAAAATAACATTATTTTACTAGATTTGCATATCAATCTTGCCAATTATTTTTTAATTCATTTTTTTAATTACAGTTACACACACAAAGGTTCAGTGTAACAAACTTAGATGCGTATGAATAGTGACAGGCAAAGAAACTCACTCATTGCCCAGTTATTAAAGGTAAACATGATGACTCCTGGCCTCATTTGCTTCCATGTATATGCAGCAGTGGGGTCATCTCAGGGAGAAGATCAATTAGAATAAGGTCCCTCTTCCCTACCAATGTGGGAGGGCCCCATTTTATCTGTATATCTTGAAAAAATAAAGACATCATATAATTAATGCAGCCACACAGTCATTTATTCTTGAGTTTCAGAGTTTGCATTTCTTAATTTTGTTCATTGATATGCCCTGCAGGGCAGAAAAATCTGCCTTCTACCCTCCTAGGTTCTGTGCTGGGCCCCAGAATTAAACTGACATAAAACAGATTAACAGAAGGAAAGAACACAAATTTTGTTTAGTGTTTTTGCATGCACAAAGGAGCCTTCAAAAGCAAAATGAAGATTTTTAAGAAGCCATTAGGCTCTAAAGCTTTTTAAACAAAGAGTGATAAGTTGTGGGGATGTGACAATACCTAGGTACTTGGACTAGGGGCAGTACATTTGGGGGCAGGGATTAGGAAATATATGGTAGAAACTAATGGGAGATAAGGACTATTTTAGTAAATTTGTTTGTACAAATCCATTTTGTCATTGACTCTCAGTCTGTTGGTAAGAACATTTCTTTCTTCCTGCTGCTAAAGGTAATCCATCTTTTTTATAGGAAATTTTATGACATATTTTTAGGAAGAAAAGGGAGGAGAGAAAGTATCTTTCTGTATCTGGTATTTTTCAAGTGCCTTTACCTGAATATAACCAATATGCTAAAGAGGCTTATATTGGAGTGAAATGTTTTGAGCTCTTTTGTACCATTTTGTACATCAAAATTGCTTACTTATTGTTTTGTAACTTTATTATACTCTTAAAAATTTAAATAAAATCAAATTACATATATAATCCTAACCATCTTTTCTTCTTTTATTTTACTGTTTTATTGCCTGTGTGATATACATTCCTAAATAGATACAATCTTCACATCTTTCCTTATATAGATAATTGTACTATAAAATGTTCTTTTTAAAATATTGGGTAACTTTTACAAGTTCATTATTTCAAATACAGACTTGTTGAAGTTTGCTTTTGTAGAAGATGTCTTTTACAATTATTCATAATTACATAATGAGTTTTGAGAAATAAACAGAGGCTAGAATGTAAATCTTTGTCTAGCTTGCTTAGGAGATTGAAGTTCATCCTATAAACACTCTAGATCATTGAATAGTTTTAATATAAAAAGCAGACTGGGACACAATCAGGTTAATGATTAGTCCAATTGGATCAGATTTCCATGATTTGGATAACAACTCTGATTTGGAGAGAGGAAGAGTACAAAACAGAAAATAAGATACACATTAATTGGTTTTAGAGATAAGAAAAGTTTGATCTGAGACAATGGACAGTGGGAGTGCAGAGGGAAGGATAGTTTCCTGAGATGTTTTAAAAGATGTATTGCATAATAGGCATGAGGATTGAAGAAGATGTGCAGTGCAGCATAGCACACAGCTTGGCTGTTCCAGTTATTGTATGTTGAGCTGCAAATGCCAGTAAACTGCCTAATGGAAATACTATAAGGAAATGGATAAGGAGGTGGTTTAAGCTTAGAGATCAGGGCTAAAATTATTGAAAGACCAATCATTACTATATGGATTCTAGCTCTTAATGAGGTCAGTGAATTGCTATTTGCTGATAGAGAAAATCTGAGCAATAAAAATTCTAAGCATATTTACAAGTTATCATTTATTTTAGGCAATTCAACTGCTTTAATTTTATAGTCTCATAACTGTAAACCCAAACTACAAAAATGACAAAAGCACTGACTTATAAATAAAATTTGATTAGCCAAGTTCTACATTTAATTGACAATTTTGTTTTTCAAAGTAAGTTTGTTTGGTGCACCTAGAATTGTTTGAATATATCATGCTGCTGTATTTATTTATGAAAGTGAAACTGTTAGTCACTCAGTTGTGTCCAAGTCTCTGCAACCCCATGGACTATAGCCCAAAATGCTCATCTGTTCTTGGAATTCTCTAGGCAAGAATACTGGAGTGGGTTGCCATTTCCTTCTCCAGGGGATCTTCCCAACCTAGGGATCAAAGTCGGGTCTCCTGCACTGCAGGCAGATTCTTTACTGTCTGAGTCACTAGGGAATTTAGAGATCAATGTGTTTGTTTCATTCATTTAATAGTGTAGTTATGAATCTCTTTTCAAAGAACCTGGACATGGTTTTTAATTTTTTTCAGACTTGAATGGTATAAGTAAACATTTAATCCGTTTATATCATGCTAAAATCAAACTCATCCTTCCTTTTCAACAATGATTACTTCTCCTTGACCAAGGTTATACTCCTCATCATTCTCTTTCGACTAGCAGAGATCCCTTCAGCAATGCTGCTGAGTTTCTGCTACCTGATACAATCATGCTTTCCTAAGCAATTCTCAATGCTTCTCTAAGAAGACAAGAGGCAGCTATCACTCTATCAGTGGTTTATTCTCCCCTTCCATGGTGTAGAATTGCTTCTTGGCATTTGCTTCCCAGGCTGTGACTTCATTTCCCATCTACTTTTGTTTCTTGGTTGGGCCAGCAGTAAGTAGGCAGAAGTTATGATTACCAGTTCCAGGCTTAATAAACTTTCAAATCTGCCATTTATTTAATCTTTCCCATTTAAAGAAATGGGTTGATATTGATCCCAAGGGTGAACTTATGAGTGACAGGTTGAATATGGCAGAACATACATAGCCTGAGTCATGAGTAGCTGCACAGAGTGGAACTCCCCATTCTTCCCATTGACTTTACCTGGGTAAGAAATAAATTTGCATTTTCTTTAACTACTGAGATTTCATTGTTGATTTGTTACAGCAGATACCTAGTATTACTTTAGGTTAAATCATGCAACAGGGAATTCTGAAATACAGGCCATTGATTAGTCCCTTAAATTGAGTTTGCTTTTAAAAACATTCAAAGAGCCAGCCTCCAATGCCAGTCTAACTTTGTTTGCAAATGATGTTTCTTTAGCATCAGAGTGCATAGATTCCTTTAAAGAAAAATGGAGAAAGAAGGAAAGTGGCATTTTGGGGAGAACACCATGTAGTTCTTAAAAGGTCATCTCACTTATTTCTCATAGAAAATGAAATGTCCCTATGTGAATAAAATAAAATGGGTCATTTTAAAGATAAAGAAACTGAAGATAAGAGAGATTAAGTGATTTTCTGAAGGTCACAGAGACACTGTTGAGTTTTGGAGTTGGACTCAGAACTATATAACCCATGTATATTCTTTCAACTATATCACACTATTTTCCAACAGCTATAACTCTGAACATTCCTGTTTCTCTGGACGATTCTACTAGCTCTTAAAGAGACAAAACAAATTTCAGAAATTCATTCTTCAGCAAATGTAAGCTCTGAGCAAATAGAAATGATGACTATTCAGGGAGACTGTAACCCACAACAACAACTATACATAGCAGTGTTATTTATTTGAAAAATGTGTGTTTTAGTAATATGTAGCAAAGCCTGCAATTCTATTATATATATTCATTGGCTACAACTTTCAAAGGATTAGGAAAGAGCAACCCCATTTGTAATACTGTACACATATATGTCAATAAAAGGACTCCCTGAAGGCAATATAAATGTGGTGAAGATTGAAACGCCCTCTCAGAAATACAGATAGAGTCATATGGGGTCACTTGCATTGTCAGGGAGAATACAAATTTATTTGAATGCAGTGAATCTGAGAACACATAAAATAAATGGTAGGAATATAAATTCACAGCCAAATAAATAGCTGTTGTGTCACTGAAATAGATAATCCAGACTTGTTTTCTGTTGGAACCCTTCTATGGTTTTATATTGGTTGATGATAATTGGAAAGTGGTCTGATTTAGTATTGAGGATAATTAAATAAATATTCTAACCACAACCAAACTAGATACAGAACCTCAAATATTTACATATCTTCAATTCAGTTATTTAACAACCATACTAACATGAATCAGAAGAGGGAAGAAGAGGATGAGCTTGAGATGAGGTGGACAAAGAGGAAAAGGAAAGGACAGAACTAAGCCGTACAGGTATACCCTGGAGATTTTGTGGGTTTGATTCTCAGTTCAGTTCAGTACAGTTCAGTCGCTCAGTCATGTCCGACTCTTTGTGACTCCATGAACTGCAGTAATGCCAGGCCTCCCTGTCCATCACCAACTCCCGGAGTTCACCCAAACCCATGTCCATTGAGTCGGTGTTGCCATCCAACCATCTCATCCTCTGTCGTCCCCTTCTCCTCCTGCCTTCAATCTTTCCCAGCATCAAAGTCTTTTCAAACGAGTCAGCTCTTCTCATCAGGTGGCCAAAGTATTGGAGTTTCAGCTTCAACATCAGTTCTTCTAATGAACTGATCTCCTTTATAATGGACTGGTTTGATCTCCTTGCAATCCAAGGGACACCAAGGGAGTCTTCTCCAACACCACAGTTCAAAAGCATCAATTCTTTGGCACTTGGCTTTCTTTAAGTCCAACTCCTACATCCATACATGACCACTGGATAAACCATAGCCTTAACTAGATGGACCTTTGTTGGCAAAGTAATGTCTGCTTTTGAATATGCTGTCTAGGTTGGTCATAACTTTCCTTCCAAGTAGCAAGGCTTTAATATCATGGCTGCAATCACCATCTGCAGTGATTTGGAGCCCAGAAAAATAAAGTCAGCCACTGTTTCCACTGTTTCCCCATCTATCTGCCATGAAGTCATGGGACTGAATGCCATGATTTTAGTTTTCTGAATGTTTTGCTTTAAGCCAATATTTTCACTCTCCTCTTTCACTTTCATTAAGAGGCTCTTTAGCTCCTCTACACTTTCTGCCATAAGGGTGGTGTCATCTGCATACCTGAGGTTGTTGATATTTCTCCTGGCAATGTTGATTCCAGCTTGTGCTTCATCCAGCCCAGCCTTTCTCATGATGTACTCTGCATATAAGTTAAATAAGCAGGGTGACAAGCAGGAGCCTTGATGTACTCCTTTTCCTATTTGGAACCAGTCTGTTGTTCCATGTCCAGTTCTAACTGTTGCTTCCTGACCTGCATACAGGTTTCTCAAGAAACAGGTCAGGTGGTCTGGTATTCCCAACTCTTTCAGAATTTTCCACAGTTTATTGTGATCCACACAGTCAAAGAGTTTGGCATAGTCAATAAAGCAGAAATAGATGTTTTTCTGGAACTCTCTTGCTTTTTCCATGATCCAGCAGATGTTGGCAATTTGATCTTGGTTTCACTGAGTTAGACAAGGCGGTCCTAGTGTGATTAGACTGACTAGTTTTCTGTGAGTATGGTTTCAGTGTGTCTGCCCTCTGATGCCCTCTTGCAACACCTACCATCTTACCTGGGTTTCTCTTACCTTGGGTGTGGGGTATCTCTTCACGACTGCTCCAGCAGCACAGCCGCTGCTCCTTACCTTGGACGAGGGGTATCTCCTTACCGCCGCCGTTCCTGACCTCTTAATGAAAGTGAAAGAGGAGAGTGAAAAAGTGTTGGCTTAAAACTCAACATTCAAAAAACTAAGATCATGGCATCCAATCCCATCACTTCATGGCGGATAGATGGGGAAACAATGGAAACAGTGAGAGACTTTATTTTCTTGGGCTCCAAAATCACAGCAGATGTTGACTTCAGCCATGAAATGGAAAGACACTTGCTCCTTGGAAGGAAAACTATGACCAACCTAGACAGCATATTAAAAAGCAGAGACATTACTTTGCTGACAAAGGTCCATCTAGTCAAAGCGGCTTGTCCAGTAGTCATGTATGGATGTGCTGCTGCTGCTGCTAAACCGTTTCAGTTGTGCCCGACTCTGTGCGACCCTCTAGACGGTAGCCCACCAGGCTCCCCTGTCCCTGGGATTCTCCAGGCAAGAATACTGGAGTGGGTTGCCATTTTCTTCTCCAATGCGTGAAAGTGAAAAGTGAAAGTGAAGTTGCTCAGTCGTGTCCGACTCTTCGAGACCCTATGGACTGCAGCCTACCAGGCTCCTGCATCCATGGGATTTTCCAGGCAAGAGTAGTGAAGTGGGGTGCCATTGCCTTCTCTGTATGGATGTGAGAGTTGGACTATAAAGAAAAATGAGCGCTGGAGAATTGATGATTTTGAACTGTGGTATTGGAGAAGACTCTTGAGAATCTCTTGGGTGGCAAGGAGATCCAACCAGTCCATCCTAAAGGAAATCAGTCCTGAATATTCATTGGAAGGACTAATGCTGAAGCTGAAACTCCAATACTTTGGCCATCTGATGTGAAGAACTGACCCATTGGAAAAGACCCTGATGTTGGGAAAGATTGAAGGCAGGTGGAAAAGGGGATGACAGAGGATGAGATGGTTGGATGGCCTTAGTACTCCATGGACATGAGTTTGAACAAGCTCTGAAAGATGGTGTAGGACAGAGAAGCCTCTCGTGCTGTAGTCCATGGGGTCACAAAGAGTCGGACCTGACTGAGCGACTAAGCAACAACAACAATATAGAGTCACCACGAGCTTTCCTTGCTCCTGTACTTCTTATGNGAATTGATGCTTTTAAACTGTGGTGTTGGAGAAGACTCTTGAGAGTCCCTTGGACTGCAAGGAGATCCAACCAGTCCATTCTAAAGGAAATCAGCCCTGAGATTTCTTTGGAAGGAATGATGCTAAAGCTGAAACTCTAGTACTTTGGCCACCTCATGCAAAGAATTAACTCATTGGAAAAGACTCTGATGCTGGGAGGGATTGGGGGCAGGAGGAGAAGGGGGTGACAGAGGATGAGATGGCTGGATGACATCACTGACTCGATGGATATGAGTCTGAGTGAACTCCAGGAGTTGATGATGGACAGGGAGGCCTGGTGTGCTGCAATTCATGGGGTCGCAGAGTCAGACACGACTGAGTGACTGAACTGAACTGAACTAAAAATCAGTAGTGGGGACATTTATTATTTAAAATTAAGCTTTACTACCATTATACTAACTGCATTAGTTCTATGAAAATATTTCTGTTGAAATATGGAGTTTTCTCAAAGGGTCAAAGGTACAATTACCATTGATCTAGCAACTCCACTTCTGGGTGTATACACTAAAGAATTGAAGGCAGAGACAGCTACTTGTACACCAGTGTTCATAGCAGCACTATGCATAATAATCAAAAGGTGAAAGCAACGGAAATAGTCATCAATGGATGAATGGATAAATGTATATAAATTATAAACATATATAAAAACATATATGTAAATTATATATGCAGACAAATTATAAGAACAGCTCATGCAGCTCAAAATCAAAAAAGAAACAACCCAATCAAAAAGTGAGCAGAAGACCTAAATAGATATTTCTCCAAAGACATACGCATGGCTATGAGACACATGGAAAGATGCTTACATCACCAATTATTAGAGAAATGAGGTATTGCCTCACACTGGTCAGAATGCTAAGTCATTTCTTCATGTCTGACTTCAGTCATGTCTGACTCTATGCAACCCTATGGATTGGGGTCCATCAGACTCCTCTGTCCATGGAATTCTCCAGGTAAGAGTACTGGAGTGGGTTGACATGCCCTCCTCCAGGGGATCTTCCCGACACAGGGATCAAACCTGCATCTCTTGTGTCTTCTGCATTGGCAGGATGTTCTTTACCAGTATTGCCACCTGGGGAGCCACGGTTATCATCAAAAAATCCATAAGAAATAAATGCTGAAAAGTGTGTGGAGAAAAGGGAACCCTCTTACACTGTTGATGGGAATGTGAATTGATACATCTACTATGGACAGGAATATGGAGGTTCCTTGAAAAACTGAAAACAGAACTATCACATGACCCACCAATCCCACTCCTGGGCATATACTAGAGAAAACCGTCAGAAAGATACATGCACCTCAACGTTCACTGCGGCACTATTTACAGTAGCTGGGACATGGAAGCAACCTAAATGTCCATCAACAGAGGAATGAATAAAAGACATATAGTACATACATATAATGGAATATTAGCTATAAAAGGAATGAAATTGTGTCATTTGCAATGGTGTGGATGGACCTAGAGACTGCCATGCAGAATGAAATCAGAAAGAGAAATATTCACATGTTACAACATATATGTGGAATCTAGAAAAATGGTATAGATGATCTTATTTGCAAAGCAGAAATAGACACACAGAGAACAGATGACAAGGTGGAAGGAGGGGTGAGATGAATTGGGAGATATATACTATGTCTTCCAATATATATTATATACAAATACACACTATATATAAAATACATAAGTAATGTGAACCTACCGTATAGCACAGGGAACTCTACTCAGTGCTCTGTGGTGATCTAAATGGGAATGAAATCCAAAAAAGAGGGAGTATATGTATGTGTATGGCTGATTCACTTTGCTATATAGCAGTAACAAAATAATATGGTATACAAATGCAATGGAATATTACTGAGCCATTACAAGAAGGAAATAATGCCATTTGTAACAACATGGATGGATCTGGAGATTATTATACTAAGTAAAGTAAGTCAAAGACAAATATCACATGATATCACTTATATGTAGAATTTTTAAAAATGATACAAATGAATTTACTTATAAAATAGCAACAGACTCATAGACTTCAAAGACAAACTTACAGTTACCAAAGGGAAAAGGTACGGGGGGGGTATAAATACGGGAATTTGGAATTGACAGCAACAAAGAACTGTGTAACACAGGGAGCTCTGCTCAATATTCTGTAATAACCTAAACGGGAAAAGAATTTGAAAAAGCTTACATACATTTATGTGTATAACTGAATCACCTTTGCAGTGGACCTGAAACTAACACAGCTTTATTAATCAACTATACTCCAATATAAAATAAAAATTCAAAAGTTCACATTGAATAACAAAAACTATGTCATAGGCAAGCATCCTAAACTGTGTGGTAGACTCATGACTTTTACAATGACATTTGGAGACCTTTGTGAGTCCTCAATTTTATATATTATGGGAATATTTGTTCTGACTTTATTCTGACTTCTGACTTACTCCCTAGTTACTTTTGCACTGATAGTTCTTTCCGGTACATAGCCTCTTAACACCGAAGGAAATGAATCCAGCTTTCATTGACCTTTCTTCCCCATGGTATGCAACTACTGTATTGGTTGGGAGATGAAATGGTTTCTCTCTAAAATGGTTTTCTTTTGTTCTGTGTAGAGGGTTTTGTGAATTCTTTCATGTTACATGCCTGATCCAGAAACATTATTTCCCCAAATTACTTTCTTTCCTTTTTATTTCTGTCAACAGCCTCAGTTAGCATTTGGCCTTCTTTTTTTGAGTCATTTTCTTCATAACTCTTCATGACAGTTACTGTTGAAAACAAGTGAAAAACAAAGCTGTAAACAGTAATGAGGTGCTAGATGGTAAGACAGAAATACTGGGCAATCAGGTTCATTCACTGATTTAAATGATGCATCTTAAACGTATCTGAGATTCCAGTTCTCACTTTAGAAAAACTACAAATTGCTACTTAAATGGGTTCAGACTTGTAAGATTCTAAGAAAAGTGTCTCACATGTGGTAAACATTATAATTTTTAGATTAGAAAAATACACATTGTATTTTTTTTAATATGTCACAATCAACATATAAAGACCGAAGCTGAGAAATATTAAAGATGAATCTGTTACTGGACAGGCAAGGAGGAGCCGCATCACTGAGAGAAGGGTCAGAGTTCTTCCTGACAGGAAATTCAGGGGATAGAGGTGGTGCATGCAGGAGGAGGAAGTCCAACACAAAGGGCAAGACTGAGTTCAGGCTTCTGATTGATTCATGAGGTAGATTAACTCTTCTCATGATTAGTATCTTTCAGGTTCCATGGCACCCAGACCGAGAAACCTGGTTTCAGACAAGTCTGGTTGAGTTAGTTGTATAAGAGATGGATAGGGGATGTTGCTGAGGTGAGGTGAAGTCGCTCAGTCGTGTCCAACTTTTTGCGACCCCGTGGACTGTAACCTACTAGGCTTCTCCGTCCATGGGATTCTCCAGGCAAGAATACTGGAGTGGATTGCCATTTCCTTCTCCAGGGGATCTTTCCAACCCAGGGATTGAACCCAGGTCTCCTGCATTGGAGGCAGACGCTTTAACCTCTGAGCCACCAGGGGATGTTGCTAGATTCATTCAATAGATGCCTTAAGCATAGGTACATGCTTGAAACTCAGTGGATTTTTTATAACTATTATCTGAGAACAGTAAAAATTAACATTCAATCAGTGATTGCTGAGGATCTATGCATTTTTTTCAAGAAAAATGATAGGGTAACAGTAGATGCTCCAAAAACCATGAGGGGCTATTTTTAGAAGCTTTCCAAGGAGTTTCTGAAATCAGTTCTTATCTTTGACAGACATATAATTCAGAAGTTCCCTGGTAAGAGAAACCATGAAATCTTAGGAAGAGTAGAATCTATTAGGTGGACAAAAATTACTTAATTGTAACAGTATTGTGAAGGTCTAGAGCGCTTTCCCTAAGCTGGAGTGCCACGCATGAACTTCTGGTGTTTTGTCTTGTATCGCACAGTAATTTTCATTGTGTGTGTTGACATTCCCTGGCTAGTTCCCAAGCTAGTAGTGCCTGTCTAAAATAGATACTCTAGGTAACAAATGAATTGACTGGCAAGAAAGATGGTGCCAATTTCCTTCTCTTTACTCAACTCTAAATAGTAGGAGCTGACCTCTTTGTTCCTTTCAGACTGGCACCAAAAAAAAATTTTTTTTCTGGGTAGTGTGACCCATTTCAGAGAAGGAAGTCTCCACAGTTAGATAAGCCACAAAATATAAACTGATTTAAACTCAAGATTTTGGGGATAAGAACACCAAAAGTTGAAAAGTTTAAATAAAAACTTTTATCAGGAAATGTAAAGTATGTCTTATAGAAGGAAGGCTTCCATGGAAACAGAAAAAGAGTATACTGTTTTGCCAGTAGTTTAATTTATATTTTATAATTATTTGTAATGTATTAATATTATTTTAATTCTTAGAGGATAAATTAAAAACTATTATCCTTAGGAAAATAATAAGCAAAACTGTAGACATGAAAACATTGCACTTTATTAATTTATTTTAATAATTTTAAGAGAGTGAATTAAGACATTATTTTCCCATTAAAGAATGTTTCCATTTTAAGCTTGCCACGTGGTAAGTGAATCTGGTAGTTATAACCATTAGATACTCCTCATCATTCCTGAGTAGGTAATTATTACTTGAAATAGCTCTTTCAGAGTGATTATTATGAAATGTACCTATCTTCTGTTGATCTACTGCTTTATTTATTTCATGTTAAAAGACCCTTAGAAACCTTCCTATCATTAATGAACAAATTTCATTTTACAGATTACATCCATTAGTTGCCAAGAATAATTCTGATCTGATTAAAGGATAACCATTTAAGACCACTAATTCACATATTAAATGCTCAAGATTGTACATCGTTAAAGACCTTACATCTCCAGACCCATTATCTTTTTTCTCTTGGTAGAAGACAATAAATGAGAGCCTTAAATAGTGGATGGATCCATCTGTCTAGACCAAAGAAAAAGAGGACTACAAAAATAAGTATATAGTTTGAGGAATGCTTCCAGAAGACTATTCAAGGATCAATGTAGGTATTATGAAATAACAAAATATTACAAATCGTTCTGAGATTGAGGGAAAGTGAAAAGTGAAGTCGCTCAGTCGTGTCTGACTCTTCGCAACCCCATGGACTGTAGCCTACCAGGCTCCTCCATCCATGAGATTTTCCAGGCAAGAGTACTGGAGTGGGTTGCCATTTCTTTCTCCAGGGGAACTTCCCAACCCAGGGATCGAACCCTGGTCTCCCGCATGGCAGACAGACGCTTTAACCTCTGAAATGGAGGGAAGCTCATTAAAGAAGAAAACATTTGGGGCTTTCCTGGTGGTCCAGTGGTTAAGACTCTGTGCTTTTGCTGTGGGGAGCGTGGTTAGATCNAACTTCCCAACCCAGGGATCGAACCCTGGTCTCCCGCATGGCAGACAGACGCTTTAACCTCTGAAATGGAGGGAAGCTCATTAAAGAAGAAAACATTTGGGGCTTTCCTGGTGGTCCAGTGGTTAAGACTCTGTGCTTTTGCTGTGGGGAGCGTGGTTAGATCCATGGCTGGGAGCTAAGATCCTACCTGCCATATGGTGCAGCCAGAAAACAAAAGTGAAAACAAACCAAAAACCATTCTTGGATGATTATGATCTCAAATGAGTATTTAAGGAAACAAACATGACAGAATATTTCTTATATCTATGAAAAGTTTCTCAGAAGGATGGAAGTTACTGTAGTTCTCAAAATAACTATTTTTATGTCATTCAGATCATAAATAGAATTTATATGTTTGCACAAGGGACAACAAATACTAAAGAGGCAGGCTGACTTTTAGAAACACTTGTGTGTAGACTGAAAACACCCTGAAGTCAGGCACCTAATTCATCTCACTCCCTATCCTCAGAACCTGAAGTTCATCCTGAAGTCCATTAACATATTGATTAAATGTTAATCAATAAATACTTGTGCATGAATAACAAATTAATAAAAATTTTCTAATTTCTCTGGAGAATCTTAGTGGAAATCCACAAACTACAAATATGCTGAGTTCCAAAAGAATTTTGAGGCACATTGGTTGCAACTTAAAATATATTTCCCCACAGAAAAAACTATTATGGATGGTACAGGCGTTGGCAGGCCAGCCCATGAAAGTCACTTAATCTACAACATAGCAGAAACATTATACATTTGAAATGAACAAGTAGCAGAAAAAAAATACTGCAGCAATAAAACCAAAGATAGAAATAATGAAATTGAATAAAACCTTAAAATTTTCTTGTCTCTCAGTGCTTGGAGAGAAGCAGGTTTAAGTATGAGAAGAAGAGAAGTATGGAAATTGTCATGGAGAGGCTTATATTCTCAAGAAATTTAGAAGCTGATGGCTTTTTAAAAATTATGGAAAATTCCCCTCCAAAACATAATTCTGCTTATCCATGATAAAAAGTCTTTGAATAACACTGGCTTAACTCTTATCAGCTATGATGAAAGTGCTTTTTAAAATTCAAAAAGAAAATAGTGCAAAAAGGAAAAGAAACAAATGTGAAGAAAAATCAAGTAAACTGAACAGCAACAGCAGAGATGAAAATATTGCAATATAAGTTAATCTAATACTCTCTGTGTTCCAGGTACTGATTAAAAAAAAAAAAAAAAAAAAGGATGAAACACAGTTCTGGCCCATAAGAAACTTCAAGCTTAGTAAGGTGAATCAGATTCAAACTATTAAGCCCAACATTTGTGATAAAGACTGTGAAAAAGTAACCAGGCTACATGGGGTCAAAAAAGAAAAAGATGGCCAGCGCCCCCCCCCCCCAAAGGGGTCCTCAAAGGCTTGTGGTGAATGCTGAGCAGGTACTTTACAGGCAGAAAGAGAGTAAGAACAATCCAGGTTCTGGGAACTGCATGAACAAATGAAAGTGTGCAGAGTACAGAGGCTTAGAGGGAGAGGAGGATTGCCAAGAGACAGAAATGAAGGCATCAGCCGGGTAGGGCTGTGGCCCCCGTGTGAAGTGGCCTGCCTTATTCTACGGATGACTGGGAATCTGAGGAGGGTCAAATGGGAATAAAATGATCAAATGGGCATTTTAGAAAGAGCTTTCTGGAAGCATTGTGGAAGATAGATTGGAGGTATGAAATACTGGTGGCAGGGAAACCTGCTAGAAACTGCCAGAGTAAGCGCTGGGCAGAAATAGCAGGGCTATTTATAAAGAGAGTTTGGGGAGCCATTAGTCTGTTCTCATCTTCATGAGGGCCTCAAATTCAGATGCTTGATGTTATCTCCTAATGAGGTTATCCACACTGTCATTGAGACTCATTTCCAAGACTGAACTTTTAAAATATGCTACAAATTTTGTAACCTCATTTTAACACATTTAAAATTTTTAGCATACGGGGAGTCTCAATAAATGGAAGGAAGCTGAGTCCCTCTCCATCTCAGAAAAGCCAGCTAATCTGCTGTGTGTGGTTTGTGCACAGTCTTCTTGGAGGTAAAGAAGGGAATGCACAAAGAAAAATGTAAGTTGGAAAGTTCTCATAAGCAGCATCAGTTGAGCTTTGTTGTGGGGAGAGGAAAGGAGTACATCCCTTTACTCAAGAGTTGATGTTTGCAAGTTGGTTGTTCATAGCTGGGCAGTGTCTGAACTGCTGCTAAATATTTTTTTCTCTACCCACTTATAATATAGATGGATGTCCTGGCTTTCAAATATTTAGTAAAAGGTATTATGCTTCTCTAAATTATTTTCCATTTTTCTAACCCAGAAGACTGACTTTGAGAAATGGCCCAGAGCTAATTATTTTAAAACTAAATTATCGAAAGTAACTTATTTCTTTATATTTATGTCTCTGGTGCTGTCTTTTTAATGCCTTACAGAAAAACATTATAATCTTATGACAAAGAAAATTTAAAATGCATTTTGTAGTTGTTGAATGTAATGAATGAAATTTTATTTAAATTTTTTTTTTTTCTAAACATATTTGACTAGCTATTGTTGAAAGAAGGACCAGACACTGGCAAAATTCAGTTCAGTTCAGTCGCTCAGTCATGTCCGACTCTTTGCAACCCCATGGACTGCAGCATGCCAGGCCTCTCTGTCCATCACCAACTCCCTGAGTTTACTCACACTCAAGCCCATTGAGTCGGTGATGCCATCCAGCCATCTTATCCTCTGTCATCCCCTTCTCCTCCTGCCTTCAATCTTTCCCAGCATCAGGTTCTTTTCAAAGCAGCTCTTTGCATCAGGTGGCCAAAGTACTGAAGTTTCTGTTTCAGCATCAGTCCTTCCAATGAATATTCAGGACTAATTTCTTTTAGGATGGACTGATTGGATCTCCTTGCAGTCCAAGGGACTCTCAAGAGTCTTCTCCAACACCATGGTTCAAAAGAATCAATTCTTGGGTGCTCAGCTTTCTGTATAGTCCTACTCTCACATCCATACATGACCACTGGAAAAGCCATAGCTTTGACTAGACGGACCTTTAAATAAATCTAATTTGTGCCTTCTGTGTTAAGTTGTCCTTGACACAGAGAAAACATATCTCTCTTCAGAAAGAAAACATTTCTTCCTTCTAGTGTATGACTAGATCTTTATCCATGTGGGAGAAAGTGATAAAAATGATAGAAGTATGCAGTATTAAGATGAAGGGAGAGAATCTTCATATTTAAAGTCAGCTATTTCACAACAAGCCAAGAACACAGAAAAAAGCTTCCTGTCTTTTGAAACATTTGACTTGACTTTCTGTGCAGTGTTCTGGGCCTCTGGATAAGGATCATTTCCTTCCTCCTCCGCTGCTTCTGTGCTGGACATCCTCTAGGTAGCTCGGGTACTGAGGGGACCAAGCAAAAGAGGTCGCGGGCTATATGCTGATTAGTGGTTTAAGCCTGAGCCAATTAGTGGTTTAGATCTGAGGATCTTCAAGGAATTATTTCCTTCTTACTGCAGGATCAAGTCAAGTAAGATGCTGATAATTGATATTGAAACGTAATTATATCATGCAGAGTTAAGGTTGTATACAAATATTTGACAGAATGCATAAGTAACCCCCAGATCCTTCTTTCAGTGTTTGAATTGGTATTGTTCAGTAGTAATTTTTAGCACACTTGAAAGATTTTAACTATTTCCCTCATCAGTAGTTTCTTGATCTAGAATTTCTGCATGCAAGATGCCCTAGGAATGGTCATCTATGAAGGACAGAACTCCACGAAAGAAATTCTGCTCTTCTTATGTTTAAATTTACTCTCTTCGCCAGGTGTTTCTAGGATTGTGGGGCAGAGGCAGAAATTGTTACTCTAAGGTATGCTGCCTTAGATTTTGGCTTTTTCTTTGGCAAGACACATTCATAGCTCCCTTGATAGGAACAATGAAGTGATTAGTAATTGCACCCCACACCTTACTACTGTGTGTCCCAAATTTTGTTCCATAAACTTTTAAGCAGTGTTTTTTTTTTTTTCTCTGCTATTGTTTAAAAGTTGAGGTCAACATTACTTATTATCTGTTATCTGCAGAGCAATTCACATAAAATCTCCTAATACTTTTGCATAGAATCTCCTCTGCTTTTGCAACAGACTCAGGAAATCAGTCTCCATATAGTTGCAGGGAAGTGAGCAGTCTCCTGAGTACAGTTACAGGTATGTTCCAATTCTGCTTCTGTCAGCTGACCTGCCTTCTTTTACTTCTTTCATATTATAGTCATTAATTAGAACCTGCCAAGAGGAACTTGAACATTCTTCAAATATATATTAAACATCTGTCCATCATGGTGGGAAGGGCTAACTTATTTTTGGGTATTCAACTCACTGGGGATTTTAAATGTCAGGTTACTCAGTACAGAAGTTCTTCTCTCAATCGCATTCACTGGCCTCAACCCATCTTTACATCAAAAAAATCTGATTCTAAGTATAGATTCTAGATTCTGAAACTTACAATTATGCATACAACCTGAACTATGGAAAACCAAATAACTTTCTAAAATGTTACTATTTACTGGAGATATTTGCACTCAGATCTTTCCTCTAATTAGATTGCTAGCATTCCTTGTGTTCTAGCAGTGTTCCAGTGTTATGGCTGGGAGGAAGCTAATTTCAAGGATCTTTTGCACCAGGAACTATTTACTGAGACATATGCAGTGCTTTCACTATGAAATAAACAGGAATAACATGACTTTAATAAGGGTTTTGACAATAAGAAACGAGACATTTGTCTTTAGCACTCTCACACTATGGAATGCAGTGGCAATACCTTTGCTATTTCTTGCCTTCTGTGGTTTTGGGAACACACAGTTTTCTTAGTTTAGTTTCACATTTCACCTTTACACATATGCCTTTAGTTTGTCTTCCAAAAGGTGAAAATCTGTTACGTTATATGTTTTAAAAATGATGCACAAGTCTCCTATATTTTTACCAATGACAGTGTAATTCTCTGTCTGCCAGGTTGCACACAGTCATTTTGATTCTTTTCTCTACTTCTCAAAATTCTGGCAACTTATCTTTCACTAATTTCCTCAAATATAGATACTACTTTAGGTCTTTCACCATCTTACCTCTCTCAAGGCAATAATTCTCGATCTATAATTTGCATGTAAAAAATACACATGAAACTCATAACATTCAGATTCCTGACCCCAGTCTTAGATGACTCAGCAGGTCTTAGGAAAGGCACAGGAAGCTGAATTTTAATAAATGACTTAAATATAATCCATTGTCCAGGTTTTGAGAAATTTTATTCTACAGTTTTCTTATCTCTTTTGGGTCTTATAAACCAGGGGTCCCCAAACTTCAGGATCTAATGCCTGATGATCTGAGGTGGAGCTGATATAATAATAATAGAAATAAAAAACATAATAAATGTAATTTTATTGAATCATTCAGAAACAATCTCCCTACCCCAAGTCTGTGGAAAAATTGTCTTCCATGAAACCGGTCCCTGGTGGCAAAAAGGTTGGGGACTGCTGTTACAAACCATTTCTAAATAAGAATGCTAATGGTTAAATCCTGTTCATTCATTCATTTATGCCTTCAACTATTTATTGAGCTCCCAATGTGTGTCGAATACTGTTCTAGGTATTGGGTTTATGGAATTGACCAAAAAAAACATCATGGAGCTCAATTTTTGTTTCCCTAAGGTTAAGAAGAAGCCTCTATAAATCATGTTTGAGCCAAATCTTCTGAATCTGATGTTGAAGATCCTAGTTGATTGTGTCTCATAACTATCATTCAGCAAAGATGCTCCCCTCTCGGCAGGTTGTTTTCTCTCCCTTTTTCTCAGCCTTACTGTCTCCATACCAACTCAACCTCTGGTTGTTGGCCCTCTTACTCTCCATTAGGAATATTGTCCAGTGTTGAGGACAGGGCACAGAGATGGGGAAGATGTTTCATTCATTCATTAAACACACATTCATTGAGAACCAAGCACTGTTCTAGATATGAGAGAATTCAGCAACGAACAAGAGAAGCATAGGAAATAAAAAGAAATATCAGATAAATTCCATTCAGGGTATGATGTCAGGACCTGGCCGCTACTTTATATTGGGGAAAGAATTTAGTGACATTTAGACTGTGAGATGAAAGGCAAAAGTGGCCATGCAAAGTTTAGGGAGAAAAGCACCACAGGCAGAAAAAACAGCTAGTGCTCAGGCTGTCAGGTGAAAATCTGAGTGAGAAGATTATTAGGAAGGCCAGTGTAGCTGGTGCTTAGTGGGAGAAGATCAAGTGGTAAAGGCTGGGGTCCAGTCCAAGAGGTTCACACGAGCCAGATGACATAAAGGCAGAAGAGGGGGCATGGTGCGATTTATGTTTTCACAAAACTCTCTTCGGATGTTGTGTGGGAACTGGATTGTGGAGATACAGGAGAGCCCAAACAGTAGTCCAGCTGAACTATGATGGCCTGCATAGGCAGTGTTGCACGTGAACAGAAGTGAACAAAGCAGGCATTTGTTACGGAAGTAGAGTCAGGGAGCTTGGTGATGGATTAGATGTGGGGGCTGCAAGAGAGGACTCAAGGAAAATTTCTAGGATTTTTTTTCACTTGAGTAACTGGCTGGCTGGTCATGTCAGTTGCTGCTCCAGAGAAGACTATGGATGGAGCAGGTTTGGGTGAGGAGGGTGGAAATCGAAAGCCTGAATGGTGTGTGATATGACTGAAAAGTAGGCTACTGTGACCAGACTGCCAAAGGCTTACAATAAGCTCAGAAATCTGAGCTGTTTCTGAATGGTGACTTAGGAACATAATATGGCATTGGTGTATAGGATGGGCTGAAAGGGGCAGAAATCACATGTCTGCTGTAGGATTTGGGGAGTAAGAATGGCGGCGGAGGGGTGGGGGGTATGAGAGAGAGTCAAAAACACAAGAATAATAATAAAAGAGCCAAAAGGGGGAACGAAATCAAATAAAAAACAAGTAGAAAGCATAAGTGTTTATTTGAAGATGGGAAAAGAGTAAAGAGGGTAGGATTGACTGTAGAATGTGTCTTAGTTGGTAGTTTTGAGAAAGATGCAGAGGGCAGAAAGGAGAAAGTGCCACAAGTTCCTGGGAGAAGGACCAAGCCTGCTCCAAAGAGTGGAATTCATCAGCTGTGCATGGGTCTCACACACAAACTGTCTTGAAAAAGAACCTGGATTGAAAGAAGAGAGATGACTTTGTGATCTACACTTGGTCATTCTCTCTATTAGTGGCAAGGGAACACGTGTGTGTGTGAGAAAAGCAACTTCATCTATATTTTAGTTAGCAGATATCTTTTCACCATAGGAAAAAAAATGGTGATCTTTATTATTATTAGGATTATATAACAGGATATCAGATAAAACTTAGATATTTGTAGCATTTTCAGAGCTTGAAATATTGTTTCATAAAATGGGAAGATTTTTCTCACGTTCATGAGTTCTGTTGCCAATGAATAGTGTATCCAAAACGGATGTTTTTAAAGAGGATCTCTGTCACATCAAGGGAGAAAAACTGTTGTTCTTTATGAGAAAATGTTTCCAGTTTGCAATTAATTTTATTTTTTTGATGGAATTTTCTTTCTCCATTATAACAGGCTAGATCAATAAGAACCCTGCATCTATAACTTAGAAAACCAAGACAGGGAAAATCATCAGAGAGAAAGCAAATGATGACAAAAATCAATATGCTTGCTTACTTACTCTGTGCTCCCTTATCCTTCATTTTCCACTTGTCTTCCCTAAAACCTCACCACTGGAGCTAAATGGATCTCTTGAATAAGATTTTTTTTCTAAAAGAAACAAATTTTGGCTCATTTGTGTCAATTTCAAAAGCAGCTGCTTCTTTCCTATATGAGCCATTTTCTGAATAAGTGATTTTTGGGGGGTTGGCAAGCTGAGAGATTTTGCCTTAGTCAATAGTTGGCATTATCATCAAATAGGAGGCAAATTAGTCACTGCAAATGAATTAATATCTTGCAGAACTAGAGTTATTTATGCCCTGAGTGATAAACTTGGGAACTGTTAATCAGCACACTGACAGAATTTGTAAATGAGATCAATGCATCACTGTTGGGGATCTTCCAGGAATGATGGAGGACAGGACAGCTGCCAGAAGACTGGATTCATTTATTTGCTTGCTCTTTCCTTCCTCTGTTTACTTTCTTCCCTCCTTAACCTTTCATTCCCCTTTCTCCCTTTCCTTCCTTCCATCTTCCCATACACTGGTGCTCTGTTCTGTGCTAAGAGCTGTCCCCCACCTTTAATAATCTCGTAGGGAAGAGAAGACATCAGACGTCATTAGAGTGTAATGTATTAAGCATAAAAACAAACGTCTACAAAAATGTTTTAAAGTATGGGAAGGAAGACCCTAACCTGTCCTACAGGGGTTAAGGAAGGGCCTCTCTGAGGAAAATAAATACAAATTTGCCAGGTGGACATGGCAGTGTTTTAGGGAGAAGAATATGTATAAAACCATAGATTTGGGGGAAAATATGATCATCATTATTACAGCAATCACAAAAACAAATAATGTATGCTATGCCCTTACTATATGCCAGGTATATGTTATGAGCTTTTCATAAATTAATGTTTTTAATCTTTACAATCACCCCAATGGGTGTTATTTCATTTTTCTGATGAGAATAGCAGGTCCCAAATGTTTTAGAAACTTGTCCCAAAGAAAACCTGGTATGTTTATGGAGTTGTAACCACTTCAGTGTGTTGGTGTATGAAGGATATGGTGGAAAATGTCAAGAGATGACGTTAGAAAGATCTTCAGGAGTGTATGTAATAAACAGTAAGCCATACTACAGAAAAGGGCTCAGGTTCATTGTTAAGCAGGACAAATTTGTTCATCTATTCCTCTGTACATCTACACATTTATTATATATATATAATATATGATTTTATGCAGTACACAAAAATAATGCATAAAATGAGTAAAAAATGAGAGTGATAGAAAAAATGAAGGAGAGGATATAATGGAGTTAGGAATAAGGCTAGCTTAGCAGATGTCTGTGAACCTTGGCAAACACTGGAGCTATTTTCCATCTCTGTATGGACGTTAAAAAACCAATTGTGGAGAGAAAGCCAACATACTGCCTAAGTAAGCTGAAACTATACCCACTGAAAAGATCAGGGTATTTCAAAAGAATGATTTTGGAACCATTTAATCAGAGGGACAGATGGGTGATAGAGGCCATAATGTCCTATTTCTTATAGCATGGTGGATATGATTTTCATTTGAAAAGTTTTTAAGGAGATATAACCAGATGTCCCCTTCAGCAAAACACAGTCTTAATAAAGTGCTCATGTAATGCCTGTCTTTAATAATTCTACTGCCTGAATATTTGCCAGGATGACTTATTTGTGACATTTATACCAATCCAAATAAATAAATAACTTACTGGTTGGCTTGTTATTTTTAAACAACACCTAACAAATACACTAACTTTGGGTTTAGAATGGTTGACATGTAACCTTTCCTCTGGCAGTGATTAGCTAGTAGGGGCAGTTGCCTATTCAGGCTACTCTGAGTTTGCAAGACTTATATTGCATCAACCAAATAGTTTCTATTAAAAGCGAGCTTTAATTGAGTATATCCAGACACGCTTCTAAGATTGTTTAGAAGAAAGTTCAAGAGAGGGGAACACAAGCTATGAAAATATAAAATGCTGTGTTAAAAGATATCCTGGTTAACACTAACTCTTGTGTCAGTAATCTGATGATTTTTGTGTAAATATAGGGAAGGCGGGGCTTCACTGGTGGCTGAGTGGTAATGAACCAGCCTGCCGATGTAGGAGATGTGGGTTCAATCCCTGGGTCAGAAAGATCCCCTGGAGAAGGAAGTGGCAACCCACTCTGGTATTCTTGCCTGGGAAATCTCATGGGCAGAGGAGCCTGGTGGGCTACAGTGCATGGGATCACAAAGAGCTGAACATGATTTAGCAACTAAACAACAATAGGGATAGGGTGAGGAGAATGGTATATGTTGAGCTCATATTTCTGACCCAAACTAATTCCTGTCCACAGAGGCAAAAGTTAATAAAAGCTGCAGATAATCTAAAAATGTTCTTGGTAGATATTGTCATGAAGTGGTCACTGGCAGGATAGTGTGGTAGCCATTTGTAGCCCAATAGCTAATTTTAAAGCCCTGCATAACTAAGGCTAATAACTACTCAGGCCTGTGGGTTGTATACGATGTGAGTGAAGAGTCCTGCGGTCTAGTAAGTGTACAATTTGGGGAAACATATGTGATCCTTTCTGGAAAAGGAACAAATGATAGTCTTGCACCAGGATCTTCTATGCTAGAGTCAATAAACACGTAAAACAAGCCACTGAAGAGGAAAGAGCCCAGTTCTGAAAAGTCACTGAAGAGCTCTGAGGAAAAAAATGTCTTGACCAGGGCTTTTATTGGTTTATATTTTCAATCAGCTGTACAGGATGAGGCTCCAGTTGACAAAAAGCTGAGGCCGTTAACTGTCTCTTACAGTGGTGTGAACTTAGCCTCCTGCCTATCAGTTGGGCCTCTATAAATTTTCCCCCACTCATTTCAGACTTGTAGCTCTATCTAGAGTTTATCCATGTTGTCTAATGAAATCTAAAGCATGGCTCTGGTCCTCTTAAGGGTTTCTTGGAACTAAGGTTTTCCTGAGGTAATAAAATGTATTCAATATTAAATAAGTTTTAAAAGCTTTAAATTTTAAGAAGCCATGGCCTCTTGTTTAGTTTTGTCATTGTAAGCTTCTCAGCAAATCATGTCTAGTTAGGTACTGGAAAAGTGGAACGTGCATTTTCTGTCAAATTTTATTTTTCAGGAAAAATCGGTTTTCAAACCTGCTAATTGGTAAAATGGATGGCATCACAGACTCGATGAACGTGAGTCTGAGTGAACTCCAGGAGATGGTGATGGACAGGGAGGCCTGGCGTGCTGCGATTCATGGGGTCGCGAAGAGTTGGACACGACTGAGTGACTGAACTGAACTGAACTGGTAAAAAGATTACCTTCACCCTCAAGTTACAGAAGCAGAAATTCAGCTGGTCCTTAAGAAATGAAAGACCTTCAGTGAAGGTTGAAAGCCCTTCAGTTCAATCATACCACACTTTGAGCAACTCTTGTCTCCTTAGGTCCATCATCTGTCCTCATGGCTCACAGGTGTGCAGGACAGTTATGTCCAGGACTACCTACCGACACACTGGAGTTGACCCTGATGCTGGGAAAGACTGAAGGCAGAAGGGGAAGAGGACGACAGAGGATGAGATGGTTGGATGGCATCACCGACTCAATGGACATGAACCGGGGCAGACTCCAGGAGATAGTGAAGGACAGGGAAGCCTGGCATGTTGCAGTCCATGGGGTCGCAAAGAGTCAGATATGAATTGACAACTGAACAACAACCACAACCCAGGACAAAAATGGTTACTTCCCACCCAGTTGAAATACCCTTCTATGGGAGGGTAAGAATCCCCAAAAGTCTGTGGAGCTGGCTTTTGGAGTAAAGAAATGAGTAAAATTTTCTCTAGATTTTCCCAATGTGTTGTGATTCAATTTATTAGATAAATGAGTTGTCTGAGGATTTTCATTTAAACTGACAAATTTTGCTCCAAGCGTAAATTTCCATAGGGACATAGTCTTCATTCTTTACCAATTTGAGGTTGCCACTAAGGTCTAGAGGAACTAAAGATATTTTAGCCTCAGAGTGACATATGAGCTGCTTTCAAATATTTGTAGACTGTTATGTGAAAGTAGTATTATACTTTTCATCCAAAGCTATATGAGTTAAACAAAATCTTAGTAATTATAGTTGTCCATTAGACTGCTTTGGAGATTGTGACCCAGTCCTACCCTAGAGATGTTCAGTAGACGTATGGATGATCATTTGGTATGAAAGTCATGTGTCAGAGATTTCTTGGGCTGGATGATAAGAAAGTGCTCTCAAAACCTAAAAGTTCTAAGAATCTGTAATCAACATTAAAAAAAAAATTATTTAAAAAAATTTTGGCATGAAATCTGAGGAAGGGCTGTTTGCTGGAGGCAAAATGTATGTCTATGTTTTTATACTTTTAAATCTTAAAATTGTTGCATTATCTTATCTTTTTTTCAGATAGCTCACTGGAAATAAATATGAAAATAAATATGGAAATTTCCCAAGTGGCTGAATACTAATGAGCTTGTACATAAATTTAGAATTCTCTTCTGGACACAATTCCTTGGGTGATATAGGAGCCTAAATTTATGTTTTACCTTTTTATTTTGGAAAAGTTAAAACCTATAAAAATTGACAGACTAGTGTAAGGAACCCTATGCTCCCATCATCTCGATGCAAGAACAGTTAACTTATAAGGACAGAATAATGGCCCCTGAAAGATGTCCATGTCCTGAGGAAGCCAGGAACTTGTGGATGTGTTAGGTTATGTGGTAAGCAAAAATCATGGTAACAGATGGAATTAAGATTCTCCAAGAGGGAACAGTCTAATCATCTGCATCTTTGTAAGTGCAAGGAAGCAGAAGAGAGAGACCCAGATAGATAGCCATGTGAGAAGATCCTGGCTGATGCTGCTGAATGGTGCTGGAGGAGTGGGATCTTAAGCGAAGAAATGAGGCTGAAAAGGCAAGGAAACAGATTCTCACCTAGAGCATGCTAATAATTTGGGGGCCTGTTGATGCCTCGATTTTAGCTTAATGAGACCTCGTGTAGATTTCTTACCTGCTGTTGCTAAGTCACTTCAGTCGTGTCTGACTCTGTGTGACCCCATAGAGGGCAGCCAACCAGGCTCCCCTGTCCCTGGGATTCTCTAGGCAAGAACACTGTAGTGGGTTGCCATTTCCTTCTCCAAGATTTCTTACCTACAGAAATATAAGATAATAAATTCATGTTGTTTTCAGCTACTAAGTTTAAGGTAAATTTTTTAGCAGCTATAGAAAGCAAGTTTTTTAAAAAAGAGAGAAAGGCTGTCAAAATATGAAGGAAAAAAATAATTCTTAAAGACAATGTTAAAAATTTCTTTGTATTTTCAAGTAAAACAAGTGTTTAGAAACCTAGCAAAGAAAGACAATGCTTTTATTTGTTGGCTTTGAATACAACAGGAATGGACATAAATTTGAATATCTATAAAAGATATTTGAATATATGTACCAAAGTTAAATAAGTATTTAAATTGCTAATATGATTAGTTTTATTTATCATTTAAATGATTTAAGCCTATGGTGCCATTTTTGTTTAACTACTTATCTCCATTACATAAATTGCAAATTAGATACTCTGGCTTACTTGAATATGTTTTATAGTTACTCTTGATGGTTTTCTTTTATACACTATTTACCCAATTACAAAAAAAAGGCGGATGTTAGAGAGATAAAAATGCATTATTTTATAGAAGCTAGTGAAACTATTTATACTTACTAGGATATGGTACTTTCAATGAAACCAACTAAAATCTGTGATCATTTTCTTCCAAATAATTCTCTAAATTCCCATTTTTATTCATAGGTTCTTTTTTCTTCCTAAGCCTGATAAAATATTTAATTTGAGTCCAAAAACCAACCAACTACTCACTCAGCCAACCAAATGACTTACTCTGCAAACAAACATAAGTAAAAACAAAAAAAGTAAAACAAAGTTTGAAGTTTATAAGCATTTTTGAAAAGTGATACACATGGCTTGAATGAACTCTGTCATGTATCTATTTTGTTATCTTACTAATGTTAAAACAAAGGGCAAAAGATAAATGTCTAGATTTACTGAAGTCATATATCCTAATGGATCATTTATTTCTTTTATGATTAAGTACCTTCCTCTTCAAAGATATTAGCCATATGATTCACAATCTGGAGTGAAGTTTTTACCAAGTGTAATTATTAAAGGCATATTTAACTGTATATTTGAAATGTATATATTCCTTTTGGAAAGTTGCAGGAGAATTGCTATAATAGCATATATTCGTTTTGAAAGTATAAATTAGAAACATCCACTAATAATTTTGAGCATATGGCACAGACTTTAACACACAGACATACAGATGCACACCAAACTCCAAAATCTTAGAAAGTACATATACTATTTAACATTCTGCTTAATATTTAATACATCATCTCACTCTTCCTGGACACTATGAGAAAACTGAAACATACAAAATTAAGAGTAGTCTCTAAAGCTATTGTGGTGTGAAAACTTAGGCTATGGTGCCCAATTATTTGGTCAAACACCAGTCTAGATGCTGAAAATAGTTTTAAGATATGATTAATGTTTACAATCAGAAGACTTTGAATAAAGCAGATTATTCTCCTTAATCCAGGTGGGTCTCATCTAAATAGTTGAAGGCCTTAAGAGCAAAGATGGAGAAAAAAGCAATTCTTTCTCAAGGTTGCAGCATAGAAACACTGCCCAAGTTTCCCACCTGCTGACTTGTGTTGCAGATTTTGGGCATAAGGCTGCAAACATCAATTCTTATTTGAGTTTCTAGCCTGCTGGCCTGCCTTATTTCTTTTATGATTTTCTTATGCCTTATTGATTTTAGATTTTCTAGCCCCCTAAATTGTATAAGTCAGTTTCATAAAAATCTCTGTCTTTCTGTCTCTATAAATAGGTTGGTGGGTAGGCAGGCAGGCAGGCAGGCAAATAAATGACCGAAATAAAGAAAGACCCATCTCCTATTGGATCTGTTCCCCTCAAGCGAACCCTACCTAAATAGCTATTACTGCCCAAACATTTTGCAAATAAGACATTAACCTTAATTACATCTAAAAAAAAAAAAAAAGTAATTCTCCATTCTCATTTTGTGCACCTTTCATTTGCTTTGTTTAAACTGATCCAAAATATTTTATTCCTTTTATCTCAAACTGATAATGAAAATTATAAAAGCTCAAGAGAATTTCTACTCAATATTCCTGTCCTCTGAGTTGTTTCTTTCTCCACTTCTACCCAGCTCCTCACCCCTTTTTTATCCAGTCCGTGAATCATCCCTGACACATACTTCATGTTTCTAAAATACAAGATCATTGAAGAGCTTTATGAACACTCTAACATAGCTTTAAAAAAAAATTCAGTTTAAATCTCTTTTCTGTGACTATCAGTAGTATGGTCTGGTTTTTAGGTATTCTCTCTGGTGACTGTTTTCTATCAATTTATGTTTAGCCAACAGTTAATGTGTGCTTGGATAATGGCTGAAATAAGCTCAGAGACTCTGGGTCTATTATCATAAGAAGACTTGTTTTGTCTACCTTAAAATAAGACCTTTTATTAGCATTTAAAATAAAACTTTGTCTTCATTTTATTCTTTAGATTCAGAGTAACTAATTCTGACCAAAACTCTAAAAAAAATTGGAAATGATCAGTTAATTAAAGCAATGCAGTGGTTAGTAAGACTGAATTCCTTTCTAAGCTGATAAAATATTTCAAAATGCATACAAATATGAGACTTTTCCAAATAAGCATGGAGAATTCAAAACTACAACAAAATTAGTCCTCTGCTGTTGTATAAGAAGGATGTAGCCTCTGTGCAATTTATGACTCAGATTATCTTCCTAAACAATGTTACCCAAATAAACCTTCCTTGAAATCAGTGGTACTGGTATTCAAACATTTTTCCTTTATATGGAGTTAACTGTGTCTTCTATCATCTGACTGGTTCAACTAAAGTCATTTCTCTTAAAGACATCCACAGCTCAAGGGAAAAAAAAAAGTTTTATCTCCGGGCTGGGGGAGGACTTTTGCTTTGCACTTTAAAATGTTTGCTCTGTTCCAAGAAGATATTAGGATCAGTTGACTGACAACAGGAAAAATTTTCCTGGCAGAGAAGGAAGCCAGAGGAGATTCACATGCAGCAAAATTTTAACTATCAGGCTGTTTGCATCCCCATGTCTACTCTCGTATGCCAAGCTGGGATAAATCAAATGGACTCGAAAAATGGTAGATAAAAATGTGATTTCACAATAATTCTGGAGTTTTGCAGGATATCCATCTTAAGCATCTTTTTTCCAAAGAGTTATTTATTACTGAGTAAAGCTATATAGCTATTCCAATATATGCACTACTCAAAAAAACCCCAAAACTTTGAAAACTCGACATTTTTAAAAGTGGTACAAAGATACAATGTTTTGCTGAAGTGCTCAGCTCAGTCCAGTTCAGTCATTCAGTCGTGTCCGACTCTCTGCGACCCCGTGAATCGCAGCACACCAGGCCTCCCGCTAGTATGAGTTAAGAGATTGTAGGACCCAGAAAGAAGTGCCTGAAATCTGAAATGAGGAAACCAGGTCAGATGAAGCAGTGCAGTGCTTGGGGGTGATGTCCATTTTCCAGTTGGCCATCCCTCTTTGGATTGCCTAGGGGCTGAAGGGTCCTTCCTCAGGGTATGGGGAATGTGTATACAACTTGTCTCTATTATGAGATCCTCAGGGTAATAATCTCTAAGCGAAGTGGGAATTGGACTCAGCATAAATGCAAAGAGGACTAAGGACACAAGAAAGCAATGCTGGGGTGAATTCACAAACCAAATGCTTCAGACACCTCAGGACAGACTTTTCTAGTCAGATTTCATAGCAACGTCATAATCATTCAGTTTTCCCTGGTTTCTCAAAGAATCTCACAGGATCTCAAACGTGATCCTTATAAGGATTAGCAGAGTAAGAGTCTAATCCAGGCTGTAATTTATATTGTAAAAATCCCTTAAACAGTGGGGGAGGTTCTGATTTCTGAGAGGAAAGGGGGGTGGGCACTGGACAGACTCTTCTGTCTTACTGCTAGATCCTCTTGATCCCTCTGTTTCCTTTATTGCCTTTGGGAGCCTCACTCCACCTGCCCTGCTAAGATTTCCATATGGGCTCCCCAGGTGGTGCTAGTGGTAAAGAACTCACCTGCCAATGCAGGATATGCAAGGGACATGGGCTTGATCCCTGGTTGGGAAAATCCCATGAGGAAGGCATGGCAGTGGACTCCAGTATTCTTGCCTGGAGAATCCCGTGGACAGAGGAACCTGGAGGGCTACAGTCCATAGGGTTGCAAAGAGTGAGGCACAACTCAAATGACTTAGCATGCATGCACTGGATCTTCTAAGCTAACCATCCTCCCTTTGTTAGTGTGACCTTGGGCTTTTTTCTTACTATGGTATTTCACAGGCAAGATGAAGGGTGTAAAGGAAAATTCAAATAGAAAGTATCCAAAGTTGATTCAATGACTGCTAAACTTGTCTACATTCTACTTTATATGAACTTAGACTTAATGCATACCTAGTTTAAATATGAATCTTAGCAATACGAGGAGAATGTGATTAAGTCTCACCCTCATTCTTCTTGAAGAAGGCTCCTTTTGAGAACCATTGAAGAACTAATATGACTTAAATTTGATATAAACTGGACCAGAAAACTAACTTGAAAGAAAACCCAACAGCGACCAAAAAACAACATAAAGAAAAAGCCCCAAACACTGATAACTCTAAGAGACTTAATGTAGTTGGAAATCACTTATAGTCTACAGGAGTCTATTTTAAAAGGTGTAAACTATTAAAAAAGACTGGAATCTGTTTTATTAATGATAACTTTATGAAGTTGTTAACCTCCTATAGATTTTTCAGGGTAGAAATTACCTTAAGGACCATTAATTTTTCATTTTAATTTAAAATATTGATTATTTTCTTATTTTGGGGGCCATTCCCCAAAAGCCTTAATTTCTATCACCTCCAGTACATACATAGTATTTTATGGGAGAGCTATCTTTTGTTAGATATCTTTTTCATCTGCCCTGAAGATTAGACTTTTCCTGTCTCCTTTCCTCTCAAAAATCTAACTCAACTTATTTAAAATCAGTGCCAATAAACAGGAATTTTTCATAATTGTTAATCTGGGGCTAGTGCCATACTGATAAACCAAGGGCTTTAGCAATTGAGTTGCTGGCCTAGTTAGAACCTGGCTGAAATTGTTAATATAAATAAAAGAACTGAAGAAAACTTTTTCATAATATCATTTTTAGTGAATTTTGGTTTGTCCTTTTTCTTTTCTTGGTAAGAGCTTTGAATTTTAAGGATTCTCAGGCAAAGATTTGCATTGAGATCTAAGTATAGGGAAATAATGTTAACTTTATGGTTAATTACATCTTAATTTCCTCTCTTTAGGTTATTCATTAAAATTATTATTCTGATTTTTTAACAATGTGTTTTTCTGCCATATAAGACACATATAAAGAATAAAGCCCAAATCATATAATCCCACCTTTGTATAAGGTTAACATTTGGTGAATTTCCTTTCAACTTTTTGTGTGCATACCTACCATTGCCGTGTAACTCATCCTAGAGTTCACAGCATGGAGGGTCTATGTTTTATATGCTTTACACTCACAGCAAGTTTTGTTTTTTTTTGCTTTCCTCTATATGTAAAACACACCGGCCTGTATTCAGGAAGAGCAACATTTGGCATGACTCTCCATTAGAGGAGTTGGAAGGTGGACAGGTTGCCTAGAAGTTGATTGGCTGATAGAAGACAACATGAGTGTTCTGGGGAGCCAGCCCTTATTCTAGGAAAGAGAGGAGAAAAGTGTGTTCCCACACTGGCAGACACTCTGAAGAGCCTAGAACATGCTCCCTCAGAAACATGTGTTCCCTCATCCTGTCTGCTGGTTACAAATCCTTTTGGTTTGTCAAAATTCTGCTATTTCTCTTTGCTGCAATATAGGCTCAAACACTTAACAATCATTGTCTTTACTCAAACACACAGATGAAAATATCTTCAAGTTCTAAAGTGACTTTAACCAGCAAGTGAAGAACAATTTTATTTCTGCCCTCTGTAAAGGATGGCTGGAGATATGTCTGTCTATATATCCACCTGTCTATCAATGTACTTTTTTGAAGCACAAAATAGTCTCCTAAATAGCTTTATTTTTTTAAATAAGGTATGGTTTAAAAAACAGCATAATGAAATATTTTAAATCCTCTTTACAGTAGTATTTGTGTAATATTTCATAGATGTGTACCCAAATAAAAACAACAACAAAAAATCCCAACACACTTAAAGGGAAACACCAAAATATATAAAGGTTAGATGAATGTAATGGCTTATAGTTTTATGTGTGTGTATCTTTTTACCATTTTCTGCCCTTCTATATCTTTTTCCACTTTTCTTCCCCACTCTTTTCCTCTCTTTCCTAGAATAATCATGTTGATTTGCCATATCCAAGAAGCACCAACTAATGGTTCTAGTGAAAGTGGACTTGAAAGACTTTACAATGTTTGGCATCACAGCGTCTCTTGGAATTGCTTTGGTCTGCACACTAGTGGTATACTGAACTTCTAAATTGGCTAGGTTCCTTTGTTTAAAATGGCATTCACTTAGTGAATGTACACCATTGCTTTATCATCCAACATGTCACCAAGAAGTTAATCAGACTGTTCTGCTTATCTAGCTTAATATTAGTCTGTTCATAGATGTCTTGGGAGCTGTTGCTACTAACTCTAGAAAAATTAGGGTGGGGATGATGCTTTCGATTACTTTTTCCCTGAAGGGAACACTGCTTCATAGATATTATATTTTATATATAATGTTATTGAATAAATTAAGCTTTAAAATTAAATGGAGTTGAGTAGGGATTGTTATCAACTCAAGCAACTATTTATTTGGCAAGAATTTGGTCTAGGTACTTCCTTGGCAGTACAGTGGTTAAGATTCTGCACTCCCGATACAGGAGGCATGGGTTCCATACCTGGACAAGTAACTAAGATCCTGCATGTCACCGGCTGCATCCAAAAAAAAAAAAAGAAATTGATCTAAATGTTTGACACATATTAACTTATTTCTTCCTCTAATAACTATATGAATGTGTACAGCAAAATCCCTGTTTAATAGATGAGGAAACTGAGGAGCAGAAATGTTTGGATAAGTCATGGAGCTCTTATGGAGCCGAGCCGGCATTTCACACCAGGCCATATTAATCCCATATTAATTCCAGTGCCATATTATCCCATATTATCAGCAAATATTTGATCATATTTTAAAAAATTTATAGACTATTATACTATGCACATTGGAAAAGGGAATGGCAACCCACTCCCAGTGTTCTTGCCTGGAGAATCCCAGGAACTGGGGAGCCTCATGGGCTGCCCTCTATGGGGTCACACAGAGTCGGACATGACTGAAGCGACTTAGCAGCAGCAGCAGCATACTATGCACAGGAATGTGAAAAAAGGTATTCGTTGTTGCTGTCCTTTGAGGTTTTCAATCTAGTTAGACAGGGCAAACAATAGAAAACTATAAACAATACCAGGCAATAGAAGCTGTGATAAAGGAATCATTCAGATGAGTTCTCTAGGAATTTGAAGATGGCCAGATCACCAAAGGCAGGAGAAATTTGTAAAGACTTCATATATCTGGACTTGTGAGAGCTTTGGACCAAAGACTGAGATACATTTTATGCTATAAAAAAAGTTATTCAAAATATGAATAGCTTAAAAATGCATCTAAAACTCACTAAGACAGATGGTTTGAAATAATTTGAATTATCCGCAAGTAGAGTGAATACTTGATTAAACCCCAGTAGGTGAGTGAGAATTACTATCATAAACAAAGGAATTTAAAACACCGTTATTGTGCCATTAATATAGAATTAGAGTGATTAGATAATTCAGAAGATGCTTGTCTTGATGCCTTTAAAAGTGGAACATGCAATGCCTTGGGCTGCAAACAATTAGTGCTGCATGTCACAGAAGCGTGGGAGTGACAAGACAGTTTGACAGCCCTGAACAAAGAACCAGTGCCCAGGAGAACAGCAATCTGGAATACTGACTTGATTTCATACTTCTTTTTGTTTAAAGCAACCAATATTTCAGTGATCTACAGTACTCTAGGGTTAAACTTATCTACTGTTACTGTGATGCAATTGTTTCAGAAGAAGTAATAGGTTTAAGTTAAATAACAAGACCAATGGCACTTCAGGATAAAGAAAAATATAAGAACATTTAAATTGTTAGAACTCTTCTATATCTATTCCTGCCATCTCTTTTAAATTAACAGTAAGATTATTTTTCTTCCTTTTACCTCACATGCTATTAAGACTGTACTATAGTTTGCCACCCCATTTTAGCTAATTGTAATTTATTCTATATATTTCATATTTTCAGTGAACATTATGTATCAGTTTAACATTAATGTCTTTTGTAGAACTCAATTTACATGCAGATTAAATATATCTCATTTTATCCTAATAATATGGTATTATTATTTTCTCTCCAGTATTTCTACCATCTATCCAGTTATTCAAAATTAGAAACTGGAAGTCATTCTTGATTCTTTCTTCTCCCTTCCCATATCATTTCTAATCAACATGTGATCTTGATTATTTCTCTTAAATATCTTATAGTGTATACAATCATAAAAGCTAAATATTTCTTTGAACCAAGAGGCCTATGTGGTCCTGCTGAGTCTAGAACCTGGATTTTCCAATTTCTGGTTCAGTGCTCGCTCTAATTTGCTATGATGCTTTTAGAGAGGGACTTTAATTCTAATCTGTCTCAATTTGTAACTATGTAATAAAATATTGTAAACACTAGCTCCTTACAACACTAGGAAAAAAGGCACAGAAATACCACCTAGTATTAGTGTATATAAAAGACAATTAATATTACCTATGACACCAAGCTCTGAAGTTATCACTCTTATGCTTTACTGAAGAAATTCTTACTGAATGTTCACCATGCTTCCGCCCTTTTCCTCTTCCCAGAAGAAACCTTGGCCTTCCTTCTGTTCAAGTTAATCTACCTGTGTACTGTGAATCTTAACTGCTTTGCCTCCTCAGAAGACTTGTTTTGGAAATAATACCTCATCTCTCCTGTATGTAACATCTCACCTAACCCACTTGCTTTTCCCTTTCAGCCTATAAATATCCTTAGGTGTCTTCCAACTTAAGAAATGGAGCAAAACAAACAAAACCAATAAAAATCCTCAATTAAGGAAATGGCCTTGCCGCCCTCCTCCTTTCTGATCATTAAGCCTCTCATCTTTAGTTGAGCTACTTCCAGAGCAGCCCTTAGCATGGTCTTTCTCTACTGTCTGGGTACCACACACTCCTTAACCCACAGTAGCTTCCACATTACCATTGTCATGCTTCCCATCACCTTTGTTTTGACAAAGCAAATGAACACTTTCCCACGACTTTTATAGAATTTGACACAGTGGACTGTTTAATTAACAGTAATTCAGTTCTTTCCATAGACCAGGCATTGTTCTAGGTGCAAAGGAGACACAATTTGGGGGCACAGTTTCCTGGTTTTCCTTCTTCATTGGTGGTCTTTTTTTTTTTTTTGTGGGCTTCTCTTTTGTTTACCCTTTTAGTATTGCTGTAACACATAACTATTGGCTAGACATTACCCACTCCTCCAAGTGAGTCGTGTTGGCCTCACATGACCAAATGTTTACATGTGCAGTGAACAGAAGGATACTTTACCCCAGGCTAGTTTCAGGAAGGACTGGAGACTCAGCTGTGCTGGGTGCAGTCAACACACAGCTTCCAAATGACAGTTCTACAAAGTCAGCCTGAGCTGAACGACCTCACCCGAGGTCGTGCTTTATTTGTAGGACTGGAGCCAATGGCTGAGCACCGGGAAATGCGAAGATCTGGCTGCTGCGGCCTAAGAGGGCAGTTGCACAAAATGAACCTGGAAAATCTTGACACACAAGAAAGCAGGGAAACTATTTAAGACTCTGAAGTCAAGCTACACAGACTTTCCCTTGCCAAAAATGGGATAATTTGAGTATCAATAAGAATAAAAATGGCAACAGTTAAAACATGTCAGTACCTTAAAACGTAATGAATTCATAGAAATACTAAAGGAGATCCACAAAACCTCATTCGTTATCTTTGGGGAATATTGGAAACAAACTCATTATTCTAAAAATTAGTAAATGGAGCATTTAACTAGCCTTTTCAGTATAAGCTAGACCTGGGTATAACCAAGTGTTTGATGAAGGGAAATTTCTCCTTAGAGATGTAGTCCCTCTAAAAATGAATAGAATTAATGATTAATAAATGATGTAATTATAATATTGCTTGCTTCTCTTGTAGGATCTAGGTAAATTTTATACAAAACAAAATCTACAGAAATAAGCTCACTTATAAATACTACTGCAAAAATACAAAATATTAGCAAATAGACTCCAACAATTAATTACAGAATCATTTTTGTCTTTAGAGGATTTGTCAGACATGCAAGAATGGTTCTATATTAGGAAGTAGGTTAATATTATTCATCATATTATAACTCCAATGAGAAAATCATGATAATCTCCATAAGACACTCAAAAGGCATTTGATAAAATTAAACTGATATTTTTTTAAAAGCACCCAATACAAAAGGAATCAAGATACTTTGTTAACTTAATAAAATGCACATATCTCAGCTCAAAGCCAGCATCTAATCTAATAAAAAAAAATGCTGGAGATATTTCCTAAAGTCAGATCAAGACAAGGTTATTTGCCATCATATTACTGTTCAGTAATGACCTGGGATATTAGGCAACATAATTGTTTATGAGAAAGTGATTATGTAAGATTGTAATAATATTAATAATGTTAAATTATTGGCATGTATAAGAGAAAAATATAACATTATATAGGAGACAGGTGTAAAAATTGTAAATGAGGATGTGGAGCTATACTATTTGCAGATGGTATGATTATATACCTGGAATNGTAATAATATTAATAGTGTTAAATTATTGGCATGTATAAGAGAAAGATATAACATTATATAGGAGACAGGTGTAAAAATTGTAAATGAGGATGTGGAGCTATACTATTTGCAGATGGTATGATTATATACCTGGAATACCCAAGAAACCTGGCTAAAAAAACTATATACAATAAGATAGTTTAGGAAGATGCGTTGTATTAATATACTTTTAAAAAGGCTTCATGACACAAATATGCATTTAGAGGATAAAGTTGAAAAAAAAAACACATTACAATGGTATAAAAAAGTAAAATATTTAGAAATAAACACTACAAAAAATGTGAGACATATGAGGAAATAGTCCTTATTAACACAAAGTACACTTGAAACAAATGTGAAGAAAAGTCACGTACTGAGGGAATCACAACAACGCATACAGGGTATGTGTTTGCAAATTTAACAACATCCTCACCCTCTAAAAAAACATCACCAGGTTTTGTTCTTCCCTCTCCGCATTGGAGAAGGAAATGGCAACCCACTCCAGTGTTCTTGCCTGGAGAATCCCAGGGATGGGGGAGCCGGGTGGGCTGCTGTCTATGGGGTCCCATAGAGTCGGACACGACTGAAGCGACTTAGCAGCAGCAGCAGCAGCCTCTCTGCCTAAACTTAACAAGCTAATTCGAGTCATTTGGGAACTTATGGCAAGTGTAGCCAGAGGAAAATCACTGATAGGGAGATTATATCTATGAGATACTGAAGCAAACTGCAAACTTTGAGAACTGTGTCATTCTGGGAATTTAGTTACCTATGGCGGAGAAGGCAATACTCTTGCCTGGAAAATCCTATGGGCGGAGGAGCCTGATGGGCTGCAGTCCACCAGGAAAAGGAGAAGGAAATGGCAACCCACTCCAGTGTTCTTGCCTGGAGAATCCCAGGGATGGGGGAGCCTGGTGGGCTGCCATCTATGGGGTCGCACAGAGTTGGACACGACTAAAGCAACTTAGCAGCAGCAGTTACCTATGAGGATTTAGTATATGATCAAAGTGGCTTCTCAAATCAGTGGGGGAGAAAGACAACAAATGATAGTGAGATTATATAGCAGCAGTATAGAGAAATATAAAGTTGTATACTTTACCCTGTTCACCAGAATTAAAGACCAAATGGATCAAATATTTAAATGTAAAATAAAATCAAACATTCTAGGAAAAAAACAAGTAAATTCCTTCATAGATTTGAAGTCTAAGGGGCCTTCTAAATATTACATTAATGATGTTAGAAGCTAATATTAATATTTCCATAGCATATACTATGTGCAAGACACTGTCTTAAGAGATTTACATATATTTACCAATTTAGAAAGTGAAAATTGCTCAGTTGTGTCCCACCCTTTGTGACCCCATGGACTATACAGTCCATGGAATTCTCTGGGCCAGAATGCTGGAGTGGGGAGCCTTTCCCTTCTCCAGGGGATGTTCCCAACCCAGGTATCAGACCCAGGTCTCCCGCATTGCAGGCGGATTCTTTACCAGCTGGGCCACAAGGGAAGCCCAAGAATACTGGAGTGTGTAGCCTATTCTTTCTCCAGGGGATCTTCCTGACCCAGGAATTGAACGGGAGTCTCCTGCATTTCAGGTGGATTCTTTACCAACTGAGCTATCAGGGAAGAGCTTTACCTATTTAATCCTTATAACAACCATTTGAAATAGGTACTCTTATCACTTCCACATGAACGTAAACAGAGGACAAGGCAGAACACATTATATGTTCCTTGAGAGAGATACAACATATTTTAGAGATTCAAAAGAGCAAAAGCTATCAGGTTGGGAAAATAAAAACGATTTCATGGAAACAGTAGAATTTAAGTTCAGAAAGATGATGTAAGGTGATCAGTAAAACAGTGAGAATAGTGTGTAAGTCCGAATTCAATCAACATTGGGTATTCCAGGAATAATTGCCAGTTCAAGATGGAGGCATAGGAAGATCCCAAACTCACCTCCTCCCATGGACACAGTGAGTCTACAATTACATACATTAACAATTCCTCTTAAAAAAAAAAAAAAAAAAAACAGCCTAAAGCCTGGCTGAGTGATGACTACACATTCAGCCAATAAGGAGAAAAGCACACCAGTGTGTGTAAGAGAGCTGGGACACAAACTTGCTGTAAACCCCACACTTAGTGTGGTGCCCCACAACTGGGAGGGAACTTGAAACTCAGAGCTTCTCCTTGAGGAGCACAGCATTCAAACCCCTCATCAGGCATCTTAACTTCTAGGACATACACTTGAAGAGCCCCCAAAATATCTAACTAACTGAGAATCAGCAGGGCTTGTCTCCCAAGACTCATAAAAACTGTAGTGATCTGAGAAACGCTTCTTAAAAGGCTGACATACTCGGGCTCATCCACCCATGGCTCAGCTCATAGGCAGCCAGCCGCATCCAGGTTTATACTAGAGACTCTCCTGCTGATATTAAAGAATAAGCCTGAGGAGCAGCCATCTCTGGAGAAGGCGACGGCACCCCACTCCAGTACTCTTGCCTGGAAAATCCCATGGATGGAGGAACCTGGTAGGCTGCAGTCCATGGGATCACGAAGAGTCGGACACAACTGAGTGACTTCACTTTCACTTTCCACTTTCATGCCTTGGAGAAGGAAATGGCAACCTGCTCCAGTGTTCTTGCCTGGAGAATCCCAGGGACGGGGGAGCCTGGTGGGCTGCTGTCTGGTGGTCACACAGAGTCGGACACGACTGAAGTGACTTAGCAGCAGCAGCAGGCATCTCATTTAACACACATCTCTGAGCCCGAGGGAACACTCTCTGGGAACAGAGACTGCTGGTGCCATCTTAGTGTACTCCCCCTTTGCCTTTCTCCAGAGTACCAGTATCTCCTGTAAGAGAAATTTTACACAGAGCTGATGCCCCAATTCTTGATTACTTGACTGTGGAGGTCAGGGAATTGGTTGTATTGGTGCCATGGCACAGTGATAATCAGAGTCACCCAGAAAGGAATTCATATCCCTATTGATACCCTAATTTTATGACTGCTGCCAGGGGACCCGTCTATGTCACCTGGCTCTGGAGGCCAGTGGGCCTTTCAACTGTGGGGCCAATGGGGCTGTAACCAAAGGAGAACATGGTCTTAAAAGGCTAATGCCTCCAGGGCACAGCAAGAGGCGACAACACCTAGAAGCCTCGTCTTTCTGTGAAGGAGGCCTATTAACTAATCGTGACTGTGGCCTGAGGGGAAGGCTTCTAATTCAACTTGCATCTTGAAGCACACAGCAATTCTTTTCAGAGACCTCAGAGGACAGTTCCATCTGAAGGTTCCTCCTCTGCCATGCTCTTGAGCACCAGTGTCTCTTGGAGGGGAGCTTTTCATTTGTCTGGCGCCTTGGCCTTTATGTCTGGTGCCCCTGTTTTTGTAGCTGCTCCCCAACGGACACCCCTTGATTGCCTGGCTTTGGTGACTAAAGAGGCTTTCCTTCCAGGGTTGCTTTGGACTATGGAAGTTTGACAGAAAATTTTTGGCTGGCTATCACCACCAGGGCCCTGCACAGACAGCAGACTGCGGAATAGTCCTCAGTCTTTCTGTGAAGGCCCCTTTGCTTATCTTGGAGATTCATCCTGAGGGGGAGGCTTCAGATTTAGCCTATGTAGTGACTAAAGACCTGCCTGCAAGAATGAAGCTTGTGGACATATGTTGTTGCTCCCAAGAGCAGTACCATCTTGGCTCTCCCTCTTTGTTTCTCCAGCTCACTGGTGTCATCCAGAAAAGAGCTTCTACATTTGTTTGAAGACCTGATTAATGTGGCTACTGACCAATGGACACCTCCGGATTGCTTGTCTCTGGTGGCCAGTGGGACTTACAAAACTTACAATCCTATAGATCTGTATATATTTGCAAACCATTAAAATCTGATGTCTAAGGGTCTGGCTTCTGGTCAGCCTGAAAATAGGTGCTGAGATCCTCCCCTTTGGGGCCCTGACAGGTACTGGCACATCCTCAGTTACTGGGAGTTGCTGAACATGTAGTAGGCTGCTTGGACAAACACAAAGGTTTGAGAAACAATCAAGACTTTAGGCAGGGCTGAATCTCAAGCTTCATCTGCTATACAAGGTCATTCCTTCAAGACTGGGAGAGGTGGTTTTTTCATCTACTGTAGAGATAGCAACACAAAGAGTCAAGCAAAATTAAGGAGCAGAGGACTGTGTTCCAAACAAAACAACAGCCAAGGAATAAACTTTAATGAAGTGGAGATAATTAATTTACCTGATGAAAAATTCAAAGAAAAGGTCATAAAGATGCTCACTGAACTCGGGAGAAGAATGGATGGACACAGGGAGAACTTCAAAGAGATGGAAAAAATCAGGTTGGCCAAAAAGTTTATTTGGTTTTAAGTGAAGATAAAACACATTTATTCATTTTCACCAAGAACTTTACTGAACAACATATTCACTAACTGGACAAACTTTTGGCCAACCCAATATAAGAAAGTATCAAGTAGAAGTCACAGAGCTGAAGAATACAAAGTAAAAAAAATACACTACATGGGTTCAACAGCAGATGAGATGAAGCAGAGGAACAATCAATCAACTCAAAGACTAGCAATGGAACTCACCCAATCAGAACAGCAAGAAGAAAAAATTTAAAAAATGAAGATAGCTTAAGGGATTTATGGGACAACATCAAACGGTTTCATATTCGCGTCATAGGGCTCCCAGGAGAAGACAGAGAGAAAAGGGCAGAAATTTTATTCTGATTTCATAGAAGAAAGTAAGTAATGGCTGAAAAGAAGTAATGGCTGGCTGAAAACTCCCTGAGAAAGGAAACTGATATACAGATCCAGAAGTACAGAGGGTGCAAATAAGAGGAACCAAAAGAGACCCATGCCAAGGTACATTATAATTAGAATGGCAAAATTTAAAGATTAGGTGAGAATCTTAAAAGCAGCAAGAGAAAAACAACTTGTTACATATAAGAGAACCCCTACATGAATATATTAACAGACGATTTTTCAGTGGACACTTGCAGGCCAGAATGGAGTAGCATGATATATTCAAATTGCTTAAAGGATAACCTGGAAAAGTTATTATGAGAAATGAAGGAGAGAAAATTTTCTAAACAGGCAAAAGTTACCTGTTTATACCCGCTAAACTAGCATTACGAGAAACATTAAAGGGACTTCTTTAAGTTGAAAAGAAAGAGCACTAATTAGTAACAAGAACACAATAATAAACTTCACTGGAAAGGTAAGCATATAGTAAAAGTAGTATATTAATAACTTATAAAGGTATTATAAATGTTAAGAGACAAAAGAAGTAAAAATATCTATGATTACAACAATTTGTTAAGGGACACACAAGATAAAAATATGTNAAACTTCACTGGAAAGGTAAGCATATAGTAAAAGTAGTATATTAATAACTTATAAAGGTATTATAAATGTTAAGAGACAAAAGAAGTAAAAATATCTATGATTACAACAATTTGTTAAGGGACACACAAGATAAAAATATGTAAAATGTGACATTAAAAACATAGGAATAATGCTGAGCTTTACAATGGTGTCAAACTTCAGTTGTCATCAATTTAAAATAGACTCATATATAAACGTTGTTATATGTAAGCCTCATGGTAAACACTAAGCAAAGACTCATAGCAGATACACAAAAATTAAAAGAATATAAGTATACCACCAGAGAAAGTCAAACCAGAAAGAGCAAGCAAAAAATAAATAGGAACTATAAAAAACAGAAAATGGTAATATGGCAATAAGCAATACCTATCAATGATTACTTTAAATGCAAATGGGATCAATTCTTCAATCAAAAGACAGAGTGGCTGAATGAATAAGACAAAAGACCCATCTATATGCTGCCTACAGCATATACACATTCACTTTAGAAGTAAGGACACACACAGATAGAAAGTGAAGGGATGGGAAAAGATATTTCATACAAAGAGAAACCAAAATAGCTGATACTTATATCAAACAAAATAGATTTTAAAAGAAGGAATGTAATAAAAGACAAATAAGGGTATTACACAATGATTATGGGCTTCCCTGGTGGCTCAGAAGGTAAAGAGTTCACCTGCAATTCAAGAGACCCATGTTTGATCCACGCATCTGGAAGATTCCCTGGAGGAGGGAATGGCTACCCACTCCACTAGTCTTGCCTGAAGAATTTCATGGACAAAGGAAACAGTGGGCTACAGACCATGGGATCACAGTTAGACATGACTGAGTGACTAACACTAAAGGAGTCAATCCAGCAAGAAGTTTTATTTGTAAATATTTATGTACCCAACAGAGGTGCACCTAAATATAGAGAGCAAATTTTAACAGCCCTAAAGCTTACTCCTTGGAAGAAAAATTATAACCAACCTAGATAGTATATTCAAAAGCAGAGACATTACTTTGCTGACTAAGGTCCGTTTAGTCAAGGCTATGGTTTTTACAGTAGTCATGTATGGATGTGAGAGTTGGACTGTGAAGAAGGCTGAGTGCCAAAGAATTGATGCTTTTGAACTGTGGTGTTGGAGAAGACTCTTGAGAGTCCCTTGGACTGCAAGGAGATCCAACCAGTCC
>SJYV01021882.1:1007309-1043355 GCA_006410875.1 Neotragus pygmaeus | reverse complement strand
TGCATATCTGAGGTTATTGATATTTCTCCCAGCAATCTTGATTCCAGCTTGTGCTTCACCCAGCCCAGCATTTCTCATGATGTACTCTGTATAGACGTTAAATAAGCAGGGTGAGAATATATAGCCTTGATGTACTCCTTTTCATACTTGGAACCAGTCTGTTGTTCCATGTCCAGTTCTAACTGTTGATTCTTGACCTGCATATAGGTTTCTCAAGAGGCAGGTCAAGTGGTCTGGTATTCCTATCTCTTTCAGAATTTTCCACAGTTTACTGTGATCCACACAGTCAAAGGCTTTGGCATAGTCAATAAAGCAGAATTAGATGTTTTTCTGGAACTCTCTTGCTTTTTCCATGATCTAGTGGATGTTGGCAATTTGATCTCTAGTTACTCTGCCTTTTCTAAAACCAGCTTGAACATCTGGAATATTTAATGACATACAAAAATTATATGGCATTAAAATCTCAGTGTTCATAAGTAAAGTTTTATTAAAACACAGCCCTGTTCATTCGTTAATGTTTTTTCTAAGTTGTTGCAACTGTGATTATGGCCTGAAAGTAAAAAGATATTTACTATTTGTTCCTTTACAGAAAAAAGTGCCAATTACTGTCATAGTGGGCCTAAAGAACATATGTTTAAAAAGAGGAAAGAGTAGAGGGTATATGGGTTTTTGATATATCATTTTTCCCTTTCCTCTCAATTGTTAAATTTAGAAAGGATTTATTGTTTGAGAATCCATACAATTAGGCCCTGTCTTTTGTTTAGTGATGTTATTGAACTAAAAAAACAAATGTATAACTGGTATCTGTATGTAACTATTTCTCATGGTTAGCACTCAAAGGAATTTATTTCAGGAATCCACATTGCTTATATAATTATAGCATCTTTCTTAAGACGGATAGAGTTTGTGAAATGGAAGATCTCTAGTCCTGCAGAGTATCACAGTGGGTTTAGAATGTAAGTTTAACCCAGAAATTATGGAGAGTGAAAGAGCTCTCTGAAAGAAAGGAAGAAAAATTTGGACAGTCCTGGAGGAAAGGAAGGAGGAGGGAAGGTTAGGAGGGAAAGAGAGAGAGAAATAAGTATGAATGAATGGAAGATTATGAATAACATGAACCCTTCAGAAAGGTCCTCAAAACCTTCCAAAAGTCAGCAAATGATATGAATGCTTGGCAGGGCATTTTATTGTAAAAAGCTGGAAAGGATGGAGCTTCTTATCTGGGGTGATAAAGGGGTTGGCAAACTATAGCCTTCATGGTCTTTTTTTTTTTTTTTTGGTATGAAGCTAAGAATGACTTTATATTTAAGCTTTATATTTAAATGTAAATTGAAATAAATTTTATATTAAAATCATAATATTTCAAGTATAGCTGGGACCCAAGAGATGAAGGGAGACCAGGGAATTGGCAGGAATGTTTGGGAATGCACTGGGATTCGAAAGCTGCGTAACTGAATTGTTCAAGACACTCTCACCTAGATCTCCAGAGGAAGGAAAGCACAGCTCCTATCTGACTTGTACAGTTAATCAGTATCTGTTGGATGATGATCTTGCACAGGTTACTTATCTTTGTTGAGACTCTTTCTTCTATTGGTAAATGGAGGCAAGAATACTTATTTGTGAGGCTTAAATGAGACCATTCATATGAGGCTTGTAGCCCTGTATCTGGCACTTAGTAGGGTCTCAACTAATGGTTAATATTGTTTCCATTACTCTTATGTCATCATTCTCATCATACTGTCATGCACATTATAGGTGCTCAAACAGTATTTGTTGCACATAAAATAAAAAACTTTTTCTCTCCATGACAAATGGTAACCCACTGTGAAACAACGTATAACTTTTAAAAAGTGCTGCGCTTTTACATTTTGATTATGACCGAAAGGAACACCAGTAAGACAAATTGCCTGAACTGTTATGAAATTAGGATTATTATAGTGGTAAGTTCCTTTTACTTACACTAGCCTTAACATTGTCAAACCTATGAGGCCCCAGAGACAAATTGGCCCTCCAGTGTTGTAAGATATCACGCAGAAATGTCACAGACCATTGATGACTATAATCAGACACACACAAATTTGATTGAGACAAAGAGGCAAAGAAGATATTGGGGAAAAAATCTATTCATTTAAGCAAAATGTGAATAAAGGATCCACATGAGGAAAACGTTCCTTTCTCCTCAGAGTATTTTAGAAAACTGAATATTCTACAACTGGCTATTTTTTCCTTTACATTTGAAGGTGTAAAAAGATCAAAAAAGAAAATAGACTTTTAGCTCTGGCCTGTCTGTGACCTTCAGCAGAGGTTAATTGAGATGGAAAAGAAAAAGTCACAGCTCTTCTCCTGCACGATTATAGCACATGTTCCCAACCCTTTTTGGATCATTATAAAGTGTTAGAGCTAACCATAAAAATGGACTGGATTTATGAAACTCCTCATAACTCAAATAAGAGCCAAAGAACTATAAAAGTTTGAATCCAGATTTTCCTTTACCTTGTGTGTGTGCAGTGTGGTTTCTGAAGTGTGTTCACTTACAGTATCTCATTTGATTCTTATAACAATTCTATGGGCCAAGTGGGCGTAACTGCCCTCTGTTTTATAGAGAAGCATATTGAAACTGAGAGATTAAGGGTGTCATCTACCCTTACGTAGTTTGAAAGTGCTGAGATGGGTTGGGGTCTTTCAACTCTTGGTCCACTGCCCTTTCTACTGCATTTTCTGGACTTGGTTCATGAAACCCAAGGGTAAAGGGCAAAGGGAGACTACACATCTCCAGGCGTGCATTGTGTTAGCCAAGGGCTTGGCCGTCCTTATGTGAAACACATGCCAAGATGACATTTATCATGTTTGAATGTGCATGTAAAAGTGACACTCTGCTTGAGGGAGACTGGGTCACATTTATGAAAAAGGTAACCAGAGATGAAGTTCAATTTTGTTTGAATCATGTGTTCTTCCATGAGAATGGTACTATTTTATGAGATGCTACTATTATTACTTTGAGTCATATATTTGTTTCACTGAAAATAAATTAGACCTGTACCAATTTTTAAGTGTTTATATTTCCTGGGCATAGTTTGAAATATTTTACATAAAATTTACCTTGAAAGCTATTACAGAATCATCTATCTTTGCTAAAGATATGGAGCAAATTTGGTGTTTGACCAAGTTTCCTTCCACAGATGATGCTTAAATGGCTTTACCTTTTTTACCTTTGAGATTCACAGTTGAGAAGTTAAGAGAATCTTGAATACTTAATAATTCTTCTATTCCCTCTTAGAGAATCCCAGCCCAGATTTAAAGAAAACATTATGTTTTTTTCTTATCTTAAATATGAGATACATGGCCTATATCAAGTTTTTTTTTTTTTTTTACAATTAAAAAACACAAGTTGATTTGGGAATCATAAACTAGATTTCCTTTTTAAAACATCTGCAATGTTAACATTTAAATCCTCTTATCTGAGGTAGTATGACATGTGAGAAGAGTTGTATCTTCTTTTTAAAGTTTAGACTGTATTACTAAACTTTCTACCTATGTGTGGGGAGGGCTGTGGGGGAAGGGCCACATGAGGAAAGGGGCACTTTTATTTGCAGGAGATTAAAAGGTGGTATCACGGACCTGATGGCCATGAGTTTGAGTAGGCTCTGGGAGTTGGTGATGGACAGGGAAGTCTGGTTCCTGCAGTCCATGGGGTCCCAAAGAGTCAAAAGGGCTGAGCAACTGAATTGAACTGATAAAGACTAGGGAATGCAAATTTATTCAGGCTATTTGAGAAAGGCTGTTTACACCTTTGTTTTGACTTGGAGATGTGGATTATCTTCCTTCATCTGATTATTCTCTTTTCCCTTTACTCTAAAAATCCTATTACTAGTTGAAGTCTGATGCACAGGAAAGCCCTATTGGGTCATGAAAAAGAGAAATACAGTTTGTAGGTGCTCTGTATTGAAAATAAATGTTAACCTAAACATTTATGAGGGAGATGTCTATCACAAAAAAAAGAACTTTCTTAGCTTCCAGCTTAGAAATCATATCCAGTTTACAGAACCTTATTAGGTACATTCCATGGGAGAAAAGCCTTCTTTTAACCATATTTTGGAGATTTAGAAACATTGTCTTCTGTAGTACTTGACAACACAGCCTATAATTGTGAGTTTGTCAACTGTGCAATAATTCTGGTTAATCAAGATCCAATCTAGTTCAGAAAAGCAGTTTCTATAGCATTAGATAGCACCAAAGCTAAGAAGGGCGAGTACAGATTGTTAGACCTTAAAAATATCTGGGGAGGTTTCTGATTATATTCTTTTACATTCTATAAACTTTTCAGTTAGTGGTTGTTTTAACTTTTCTGTTTCAGCATATCTTTCAAATTGAGAAAACAAAGCTGATTTCACACACAAAAAACATGTACCCAAGACATCATTACACGCTCATTACAAATTCAAGATGTCACACCATAAATAACTTATTGACTGGTTGCATCTTTAAGATCATATGATACGGGTATCCCTACTTTGGGGTTAGGAATTCTGATGTTGTTTTCCAAGTTTTATATGTATGTATAAAATTTTGCTGTGCATACCTGTGTGAACTATGGCATTTATTATATTCCCAAAGTTAAGAACCACCGATAATAAATAAGCAGACAACTATACCCGAGAGTTGTTAACACACAAGTTCTTAGACTGTTTAAATACTCCTTTCTCTTCTTTCCTGGCTTCCCTTTCAGTGCTCTCCACTATGCCTAGCGTTGAGGTTCACCCTTGGTCTCATGCTTCTGTGCAAGCATAATCAAGTTAATAATGAGAGACATACAGAATGGCTGCTTCTACTGGCTGCCCACTTTTAAATTCTGAATAAGGTATCCACCTGAATTGTAACTGTCATTCTTGCTTTTGACAAATTAGTTGGACAACTATGAAAGGAACTGAAGATTTCTTCTTCACTTTCGTTTTTAAGATAAGAGCCTGAAGCAAGCAGTTTTTTGAGTTTTAGGCCTGGACGTGAAGCTATAGCAATGCTAGTCAAAGGTACTTACTAACAGCAGCCAAAAATCTGTCCAATAAGAAGTCTTTTTCAAGTATTCTAGATGTATAATCACTTTGCTTTTCCTATTTAAAAAAACTTCACGTTAAGTCTTAGGATCCCTGTGTGCTAAGTTGCTTCAGTCATGTCTGACTTTTTGCGACCCTATGGACTGTAGCCTGCCAGGCTCCTCTGTCCATGGAATTCTCCAGGCAAGAATACTGGAATAGGTTGCTACACCCTTCTCCAGGAGATCTTCCAGATCCAGGAATTGAAGCTGGGTCTCTTATGTGTCCTGCATTGGCATGCAGGTAATTTACCACTAGCACCACGTTCTAACCAGTCAGAAAGGGAAGGGAATATCTACCTTCCCTGAGCCCTAATTATGACAGCTTCCTGTCTTTTGTATTTCTACAGTGTCCAATTCTTTATTTGTGACCAGTTTGCATCCTGGCTCCTCTCTAGAGGGAATTGAAAAGAAGGAAATTAAAAAAAAAAAAAAGGTGAGAACTAAAGTCTATATTTCAAATGAATGAAGATCTCTGCTTTTATATCTTGGTTAGGCTATATAGCCATCTCTTCTGCCATCTCTTCAAGTTGCTTGATCAGTTTAGAATGCTACCTTCATCATGGTGCTCAATAAAACTAAATTCACATATAGCTTTCATGGTATTTATGGAGTTTCATGCATTCATTTAGCATTATTTGAATAATTTTTAAATAAACCTCCTTGTATGAATAGCATATTTTCCTGGACATTCTTACAACAAGTTGTTTTGAAACTCAAAAGTACCAATGTTAATAACATCCATAATTATTTCTCTACAGCTTATGCTGTTATGTAAGAAAAACTGGTAAAAAGATTTTTTAATAGAGTCCTCAACTTGAATTAAATAAGTGAGAGATAGAAAAAATTATAGTACTTATGTTGGGAAAGCTGTTTTTCAGCTTTTGAGTTTTTTAGTTATGGCATAACTAAGAAAAAAGCTGAATGCCTACATATCAGAATATGCAGTGAGTTTGGTTAGGGAAATTTGTTTTAGCAAAAGACAACTAGAAATAGCTTTAAAAATCCAGTCTCTCTTCTATCTTACCCACCTAGCAAAATCTTAATTCTCTTAAAACCCAAATTTCCACCTACTCCTGCTTGCACTATTTAGTAAATGTGGTTAGGAAAAAACACAAGTGACCTTACATTAAGTAGAGAAATTCTCATTCTTCTCACCCTAGATTACATTTACTGGTTTTAAATGGGCCTTCAATAATTCTACCACATTTACCTAGTCAGTTTATTCTACTTTCTAAGCTAACAGTCTCACACCCACACTCTATCCTTTTTCCTCCAATTTCTAACACTTGTCTCTCCTCCTCACTCTTAGCTAGTGATCTTACCACTTATTTCAATTCAAAATTGAGAAAATAAGAGAATTACTTCATCTTCCCACTATCAAATCTGACTCCAGGTAACCTGACTTTTCTTCCTTTACACTGGGACCATGTACCCATGTAAGGCTGACCCCGCCATTTGTGTAAGGATCACATTCCCTCTGGACCATTCTAGGACTTCACTCCTGCAATTAACCTGCCTTTTTCTTGTACCTTAAGTTTCTGCTTTTCTACTCCATTATTTCCAATCAGCATAAATTCAGGCGATAGTAGTTCTCCTTTAAAAAAAAACAAAACTTCTCTCTAAACCTCATATCACCTCTAACTCTTGTCCTATTTCTTTGCTTTCCCTTGAGTAAAACCTTCAGAAGTTTTCTGTGTCTACACTCTGCATATCCATCTCTTCATTTGCTTTTTTTCCTCAACCCATTTCATTCAGCTTTTTTTTTTTTTTCTCCACAGACTCACAGAAACCATGCTTATCAGGATCCCCAGAATTCTCCTAGCAAAATTCAACGGTCATTTTTTAGTGCTCAGCTTACTGGACTTACTAACAGAACTCGACACAGTTGAGCTGTCTCTCTTGAAGCTCATTCTTTCTTTGATTTCTAGATACCATACATTGCTAGCATTCCTGTTACCTCAGATTTGTCCTTCTCAGTTTCCTTTGCTGAATCCTACAATTCTTTCACCTCCAAAAGGAGCCCCAGTTCTTAGCATTTTCTCTTTGCTTTCAACTCCCTAGATGTTTCATCCCTTTTGTGGTTTAAAATCTAAATGCTGATGCCTTCTTTATTTATATTTCCAGCCTCATAGTCTCCTTGAGTTTCATACTGATGTACTGCCTGGTCATTTTTGCTTAAATGGTTGATATATTTGCAGTAGAGAAAAGCACAAAAATGTATCTTCCAGTTAAGGACCATATTTTCCTGTTTCCTCCCCCAAATTAATATGTTAAACCCCTAAGCCCCAAGATAATGCTATTTGCAGATAAGCTTTTTGGAGGAAAATAGGGTTAAATAAGGTCATAAGGGTGGGACCCCAACTCTGATGGGATTAGTGCCCTTATAAGAAGAGATAGGAGAGAGCCTGGACTTTCTCTACTATGTAAGAATACAATGAGAAGGTGGCTATCTACCAACAGGAAGAGAATTATTTCCAGACATTAGAGTGGCAGGCACCTTGATCTCAGACTTCACAGCCTCTAGAACCATGAGAGGTGATTTTCTGTTGTTTAAGCTCAGTAGTGTATAGTATCTTGTATGGTAGTCTGTGCTGATTAATACAATTCCCTTTGCCTTCCAACCTGCTTCTCTCCAGTCTACCCCATTTTGATAAGAAGCACCAGTAAGAATTCATTTGTTTAGGCCAGAGAGCCAGGAGGCATCCTTGACCTTTACCAGTGCCCCCCTCCCCCAACCACCACCAGCACCATACACACACCATTCCTTATCCAAATTCACCAACAAATCCTATCAGGTCTTCCTTCAAAATATTTCCTGAATCTTGACCATTTTTTACCACCTTAACTGCTACTTACCTAGCTCAAGATACTTACATCTTTAGCATAAGTAATTGCAAAATCTCATAATGGATCCTCTGCTTCCACTCTTTCATATCTCCTTCCCCTAAACCAACCCAAAATTCTCCACACAGCAGGCAGAGATATTGTTTAGAAGGGTTAAATCAGAAAATGTTACTTCTGCCTGAAAACTACTATTGTATCTTAGGATGTTCAGAATGAAATCCAACCTACCTGTTGGATTTTAAAATCATACCTGTGTCGACCTTGAAGGTCCTCTGTGATCTTACCACTGTTTGTATCCCTATCCTTACTTCCTTCTAATTTTTTGTTTCCTTAACTCTTACTACATTTGCTTCATCTAAATCCGCCAATCTAGTTATTGCTCTGGGACCTTTGCGTGAGCTCTTTATTCCCTCTGACATGCTATTCTTCCAGGGTTTTGCAACACTTCCATCCTCACTTCTTTTAGGTCTCTTCAAATGGCACAGTTCACAAAGGTTTCACTTGAGCACTGAATCTAAAATAGCTACTACCCTGTTTTCCCTTCTCCCTTGACCTGCTCTACTTACCTCTATTGCACTTATAATAATTTCTTTATCACCTTTCTCTCCCACCAGAATATAAGCTCGATGAGAGCAAGATCTTTTAGTTGTTCTGAGATCAGTTTAGCCCTGGATCCCCAGTGCTCAGAAGAGATCCCACTAAATAATAAACATTCAATAGATGTGCTGAATGAAGTTTCCAAATGTGTTTCCAAAGATACTGACATTGCTAATTACAAATATTAAAGTTTGAAATCTATTTTCATAAATCTGTTCTTCTTTGAATGAAAAGGAAAAGATCCAAATGGCACAATAGCCAGGACTAGTTTTTTGAAAGACAAGAAGATTCAGAGTGGCAAGTTAGAGTATCAGCAGAGCTCAACAATCATGCTCATAAAAATAATGTGAGAAACTAGGTGTTTAAAACAAAATTACATGTTTTTTTGGGGTTCTTGAGTGACAGCAGAGTGAGAGACTGGTTTTACTCCTCACCCACAATCTTCACAGCCCCACATCTTTTGAACTAGAGTGAACACACCTCACTGGAGCTTTGCTGAAGATGGTGCTAAGGTTGCTGATGACTCCAGTAGAGAAGACCAGTGAGCTTCCTTTCCTCCTTTCAGCTCCCCAAGGAGCTCCAGCTCTCCTGACATTTATTTTCCTCCATCCTAAATTCCAAAACTGACATCCGCTCCCAAGAAGATCATGCACCATCTCCAAAATGTAATAAATTTCTCACCAGGCTTTTATATTCTAAAATGAATGCATTATCATCCATGAAATATAAGAGTATGTTTAAAATATTAACTTGAAACAACCAGGACTTTTCCCTCAGGTGTGAAAATGTGCTAATGCACATAGAATAAACTAAAGCACAAATGACTTAATACGCAGTGGACCTAATGCAATGCTAAGTTATTTATCTATAATCAGTGGATCTAAATGTTATGCAAAGTAATTTATCCAATCACAGTCTTCAACACATTTCTGGGCACTGGCTAGATATAATTGAGAATAAGAATAAAGAGCAAGGACCAAAATATTAAATCTAAATTAGTCAGCCGTTCAAATGAACACACTCTCTGTGGACTGTATTGACCATGAAACTGCACATCACTACCTTCCAATGACATCCAAGGACAAGGGCTCAGAGCAACTAATTCTTTCCATGGTTGCTAGGTTGGCCTTGAGCAGCAAAAGGCAACTGGATTTATTTTATCCTGGCAGCAGCTCAGTGGGAACATAAACTAGCAATGCTAGGGAACAGCAGGTCTGTACAGAAAAGGAAGCTCCACTCATACATAAACTCTCAAATGCCAACTAGGCTTAACTAGAAGCAATGGAAGTGGTAAACACTAACATTTTCAAAGAACTGTCTAATATTCATGGCAGAATCTATAAAAGGTGACTTTGAATAATCCCTTCCCAGCAAACCTGTAAAAGTTTTATAAAATATGCTGCAAAAATGACTCACAGTAGATGTAATTACTGTGCAACCTTGGAAACTGATGTAAAAAATTCAGCTGCCAGCATGTTAACAGCCACCTAATATATGGGTTGTTTGATTGGACTCTTTGGGCAAAACTGCAAAATTCCTAACCCATTGCTGCTATATATTTTATCAGGGCCAAATTTAGCTACTTTCATTTTTTAAAATGCCACTTTAGACATCACAGTGAATCAAGTTCGTGTTGCTTAATTGCTTGCATACATTACACTCTAATCCATTTCCCCAAACACTAATTTAACTAGTTATTATTTATTTTTATTTTTTGGAACAGCAGCAGAGTTCTGATGCCTGGAACTATGAAACTTGCCAAGATCACTGCTTTCTTAACAAAAAACTAAGAATCAGCTGTGAAATTTCCTCCTCGATGCAGTCAGCAATGGTTTCCCAGTTTTAAAATATTAAATGCAATCATCTTAACAATCTAGTATTAAAAAGAGTTTCATTGCCTATACTCTGTTTNTGTAGCAAATTATGCAATCTACTTAACTGCAGATATTGTTTAGAAAATATGATACTAAGAAAATTATAAATTCAATTACAAAAATTTTTTGAAATAGACAACAATCCTCATTTAACTTCTCTTTCTCTTAGTTTAGATATCTAAAAGAAGAAATAATTGAGTATTTCATTTAAAATTTTTCACTCTTACATAAACAGAAAGGGAGAGAGAGTTCTGCCAGTATTTTCTGGGTTATTTGTATCTCTATGAGAACTGCTTAAATTGCCACCATAGGTCCCTAAGAGGACACTATGTTATTTGTGAAGGGATGGCAAAGGGATAGTTGTGAAAGTGGATGGGAAGATAGATAAACAGATAATTTTCTTTCATCTCTCTTATTTTGGTTTTAACATACTGCCAGTATGTGAAAAATCTAGTGACCAGAGTACTTATTTTGGTGGAGGGATGTTCCATGATAAAGTCCTTGTGCTGATTTCTCACCCCCAAATTCTAAGCCAGTGCTCAATAGCGTTAACCTGCTGGGTGATGAAATAGACATTCCAATGCAAGCAACAAAACAGACCCAGTTAGCTTTATGTCAATATCCCATTAACATCCAGAGACAGCCTTGGGGGAACTATAAAGCTGCTTTGATCAAGCTTCCCCTGCAAGGTCATACCAGACTATTCTGGAAATACCTATTCATGTCTCTTCCTTGTCAAGTCAAATCAGTTTTCTACAGGCATTCCTTAACTGTGCATACTCTAGAACTGCCAGATGACCACGGTTAACCCCTGAAAACCCCAGGAAGCCCAGAGTTCCTCACCTGGGTATAAAAAGCAACCATACTGGGCCTCCCAGGTGGCATTAGTGGTAAAGAACCCACCTGCCAATACAGGAGATGTAGGAGACATGGGTTGTATCCCTGAGTCACGAAGATCTCCTGGAGGAGGGCATGGCAACCCACTCCAGTATTCTTGCCTGGAGAATCCCATGGACAAAGGAGCCTGGCGAGCTACCGTCTATAGGGCCATAGTCAGACTCGACAGAAGCAACTAAGCACACACACACATATTGATGTCAAAGAGCGAAAGTCAGGGCTGGCGCTTCACTGCCTGTGGACCTCATGTCCTTAATCCAGTGTCTCATATTCCAGGAAAAAGCTTCTATGAAGACAATGTTGTCATGCTCTGAGTTTTCCTGCACCCAACACTCACCAGACTCCAAGCCTCTCATCTCTCCCAGATCACTTTATCTCAGGCTCTGTTCCTAGGCAGGATGACTCTAGACAACCTTGGAGCAGAACTTAACAACCTGTGATATTTTCTGAGCAATGTAAATGCTCCAGAGAAATCCAGGAACCAAACCCATGACTACTGCTCCTCCTATGGGTTATCTTTTCTTTAGCACTAGTCTAGAAAAGAAATCCATATATCGACTATGAATCATCATTCTTTTGGATCAATCTGGATAAAACACAAAGGTGGACTTTCCTGGAGACAAGCACCTCCTTGCTTTCTGGGAAATCTAGCCTACATGTTGGCTTTATTTAACCAATAAATTAGATGATCATTTTACCTTTCTTCATTTTCATTCTTCTTCTCAAAAATAGAATCCCAGGCACACATACTTCTGGATAAGCAAGAGCGGATTTAATAGACCCAAGGAGAAAGAACAGGCAGGCAAGCCACAATTAAACAGTCCTCTGTCCTCGCCTCACTCTTCTTTCAACACTATGGCACACTGACTCCTAAGTCTTCCAAAGTCCATTTCCACCCTGCCCAATGCCTCAGCATATGGGACATACTTTCAGCAAGGGATATTTGCATGATTCTTGGGACATTTGTCACTGTCCTCTCTGCATATTGAAAATCATTAAAATGCCTCAGAAAGATATGGCCCAAGGCATTGGCTCTTTGCTTCTCTCTTTCACCTGTCTGTAAGAGCCCAGCTCAGGCTCCTCTGACCAGCTGTGGTGGAAGGTTGAGCTGTTATAAATGATTTTAATAAATGCAAACTACAATCAGACATTTTTGGTCTTCTAGGGTTTGCCCTTTAAGTTGATTATCAGTTTACAAGTTATTTTGTAAGCAGCATACATGAATTTTACAGAAGTAGTGATATTACATGGATCCAACTCTCATTTATCAGTGAGATGTCACATGACCCGGTACTTAATGTTTATGGTCTAAGAAATGCTAAATGTTTTAATAGTTAGAAACTGAAAAATAAAATAAAATTTGGCCCCAATTTGACCAAAGTGACATAAGTGGCAATATTTCAGTCCAGTTGCTAGATGTAAATCCATTTCTTCCTCTTTTTGGTAAAGATCATTCACTTTTACTTACTTACTGTTTAGCATCCTTTATGGCTTTGTGATTCTCTTTTGTATGAACCAGAAGCTCTGTTTATTATTTTTCCTAATTGCACATTCAACCTTGTTCACATTCCTTCTTGCACATATGCGCTTAAATTTATGGGGTTCTTGTTCAAATACTCATATTTTCCCTTCTGGGTGTAAAAGAAATCTTAAAAAAGTATGTGCAAGGAGTTGTATATTCATTGTAGCTGACCTGGTGGAGAGATTAGAGTGGATATTCTCAATGTTTTACTCTATACAAGGCATGCAACACATTTTGTCTATATTATAGAAAAAACAGGAATCACTTTAATTTCTCTAGTTTTACGTCAAGGGAAGTGTACCAGTAGAGGGAGGTTAGACATTTTATATAATCATTTACTCACTTGTACTTAAAGCTTGAGTACCAGGATGTTAAGCAGTCTTAAAATGGTTAACTTCTCCTTAACAGAGCTTTGTTAATTTTTTTTTCCTTTATTTTTCCTCTATGATTAAGAACATCACAAAGGAAATTTCTCATTGAAATGAATGTTATTGATAGTAGTAATAACACGTAGAAAATATTAAAAACAGATTAAATTGGTGGGAAAAAAGCAATTGTAAGTAATGCCTCTGTGTTGGTCTCCTTCTCTTTATGCTCCAGGGTATGTATCTAAAGGAATATACACATAAATCTTATTAGTGTTAATAGTCTAGATACCTGAATTCCTTGGCATGTCTCTGAATATTTAAGTCAGATTGTAACAAAATCAGGTACTTGTTCACTTTGCAAAGGTGCGCTGGGAAGATAAAATGGCAATAACTTATTTTATCTGTAAGGTTTGAGGTTAAGCAATATTAATGGTTGCTTAATGGCTTAATGAGTGGGCTACAAACCATTTAAGCATGCAATGAACCTTAGCTTTTCAGTGACTTTCCTAATGAAAGATCTATATGACTACATGTCTTGTGTCACAATAGAGATAGTAGGCAAGGTACCTAATCAATGGTGATGGTAAATCAATTGATCTGTAGCCCTGTTTTCATACCATGAGAAAGATGGAGAGAGCATTTTACTATAGCTTTATTTCCAGCTGAAGATCAATAAATAAAAAAGACAGCTCACTATTTGAAAATGTTCCCTTTTACTTGCTTTGAAAGCAAGGCAGGCAGATTGATGTCCTATTTCATAGATGTGTTGGTTTCCTTTGTCACTTCTCAAAGATTTAAAGTTCTTCAAAATTAAATATATGATAGACAGTATCTGTGAATCTAGACTTTATTGTCATGACCAAGATTCAGATTGAAGATAAAGCTGTGGCACAATAAAAATTTGCTATTTGGCTTTATAATATTCATGGATATCATTTTTAAATTGTCCATCAAGGAAAAGATTCCGTTATTCTCATTGGTTGATTTTTCTTTGAGAAAAATGTAGAGCATATGAAACTTATCATCTAACTAGTGGTATTAACATTTCAAAATGTAATAATTTAAGATATTGTTAAGAAAATGAAAAGACAAGCCACAGACTGGGAGGAAAGATTTGCAAAACACCTATTTGATATGGGACTTACATCCAAAATACACAAAGAACCTGAAAATTTCACAATAAAAAAAATAAATTCAATATAAAAGTGAGCAAAAGATCTGAACAGATACTTGACGTAAAAAGATATGTAAATATCAAATAAATACATGAAAATACATTCAACACCATTAGTCATTAGGGAGAGAAAATGAAAACTTCAATGAGATACTGTTAATCACCTACTGGAAAGAAAGACTAAACTAAAAAGAGCTGACAATACCAAGCAACAGAGAGGATGTGGAATAACTGGAACTCTCACACATGGTTGGTAGGAATTCAATGCTACTGTTTTTGATAAACAGTTTGGTAGTTCCTTGTAACATTAAACAAACACCATACAACCAACAATCTGACTCTTAAGTATTTAATCAGGAGAAATGCAATATATATTTAAACAAAAGCCTATTCACAAATGTTTATAATGACTTTATTCCTAATGGCGAAAAATACAACTCAAATTTACACAATGGAAAAAAGTTTTTAAAAAGGTGTAAACTACTGATTTATACACTATTTTATATAAATCTCAAATGTGGTACACTAAATGAAAGGAGTCAGACTCAAAAGACTACATAGTAGATTTCATTTCTATGACATTCTTGAAAATGGAAAGGAAAAGGGGCAGACAATAGATCAGTGCTTGGCAAGAGCTAGGAGTTGGGGGAGAGGTTAACTACTAAGAGAAATGAAGGAAGAAATTTTCTATATCTTAACTATAGTAGTATTTTATAAATGTACATATTTGTCAAAACTCACGGAATTTTACACTAAAAGGGTAAATTTTATTATATGTAATTATATTTCCATAAGCTTAAAATTGCAGTAACAAAGAACTAGCATACTATCAAGAGTTATGATGTTTCAAAATTATATATATATAAATGTTTTAATCCTTTAACTGTAGAGGAGATGGTTAACCTCTGCCTGGTCTAGGGTAGGATTAGCAAACTTCAACCCATAAGTCAAATATAGCCCACCACTTTAATTTTTTGGCCTCATTCCATACTTTGTGGGATCTTAGTTTCCCAATTCAATTCAGTTCAGTCTCTTGGTCTTGTCTAACTCTTTGCAACCCCATGAACTGCAGCACACCAGACCTCCATGTCTGTCACCAACTCCCAGAGTTTACCCAAACTCATGTCCATCGAGTCAGTGATGCCATCCAACCATCTCATCCNTATTAAATGCAATCATCTTAACAATCTAGTATTAAAAAGAGTTTCATTGCCTATACTCTGTTTTCAGTCATAGTGTAGTGGGGGTTTTTTGTGTGGGTGGGTGGGGAGAAAAGCCAGGTTTTAGAAGGGTCATATTCAACATTCTCACTCCATGCCTTATAGCTATCCTCTGGCTTTGGCTGAGGCAGTGAGGTATACTGTCAGTTTAAGAGTTAAAAATACCAACCATATATGTTAACTTTGAAAGATATCCTCTTAATACAAAATGTTCACTCTATAACCATCACCACCCTAGGCTTTGGTCTTATGGGCTGTCACCTGTGGAAAATTGAATTAAGTGGAATTTTTGCAAAATTGATTCTATACTATTATTACCATAAGTGTTTGTTACTTAAATAATCTTACAATAAATTTTCTGGAAAAGAGCTTGACTGCCCCCCTACTTTATGATGGAATAAATTTACCTATTCTCTCCCTCCAAACTTACCAGTTTGCTAAGTTTACATACATAACATTTTCCCCTAAGTGAGGCCCATCCCAATTGTGAGGGTTGATGAAGCCAGACTGAGGATTATAATCCAGGAGACAGTCTTTAGAAAGCTCTGAGAACGTTTCTGAAGAGGTAAGTGGGGAAGGCAATGTATATGAGACTCTGGTGAAAGAGTAGGTGCAACTAGCACCCATCTTGGCAGAAGTGTACTGATGCTTATGAAGGACAGGTATTTTAGTTCATGGTTAGTGCTTTTCTGTGTATGGGAAGATACAAGAAACTGGGTTCATAAAATTTTCTCCCGAAAATATCTAACTACCTAAGGGCCAGTTTTGCCATTTCCCCAGAAGACAGATTCATACTGATCTTCCCACTGAATTTCTTTGAGGGTGTACTGTAAGTCAGCAACTGCTGTGGCCAATGATGAGTTTTGTGGAACTGGATGGTGAGCAACATTATGTTATAACTCCCTCCTCTTTGGGACTTAATTTTGGCCAAGATTTGTGAGGCATTTCATGATGACCAACTGGTCCCATAGCATTGGGAATGCTCATTCCCAAGTCAGGGGACAGTCTCATTGACAAGGTACTCAATGGGCTATTACAGGGCTAGTAGTCCAAGCCTCTGGACCACCTGTCTCACTAGTTTATTATGGTCCAGGAAATAGTTCTCTCTTGTTGCTTCTTCCTGTATCTAGAGTTACACTCCTATCATCATTGATCTTATAGAACTATATATTTGGGCAGTCATTTGAAGTTGCTAGTCTCCATTTTTATCTGAGGTTCATTCACACATTTGGTAATGCAAGAAACAGTAAAATGGGCAAAATACAAGTAATACAGCTAGTATTATTAATAAGGTCATAATTAAGTGTTTAAGCTAAGAACCTCCATTAGGTGCAGCTCAGTATTTCTCCAGGCTGTCTGACCCAGTCTGTTCCACAACAATTAGTATCTTTACAGGAAATGACATATTGGCATTGTACATAAATTTCTGCATGTACAAAAGTGAGTGGTAGGTCATCTTGACCCTTTGCAAGATTGAGAAAGGCATGCTACCTTCTGTGAAATTATATTGCTGCTGCTGCTGCTGCTGCTAAGTCGCTTCAGTCGTGTCCGACTCTGTGCGACCCTACAGACGGCAGCCCACCAGGCTCCCCGATCCCTGGGATTCTCCAGGCAAGAACACTGGAGTGGGTTGCCATTTCCTTCTCCAATGCATGAAAGTGAAGTTGCTCAGTCTTGTCCGATGCCAGGAAAAAAAAAAAAGTTGATCTTTACAGTTGAGCAGGTATTTCTGCCATTGTGAGGCCTGGTTAATGCATAATCAGACGAACAACTGTTGGTCTGTCCACTGCAGGTCTGGGAGCCTTGCAGTTGACCAGACTCGAATCCAAATAAGAGTCCAGAGACAGTGATGGAAACATTGACAGTTTAAGATCTCCTATCCATCAGAGGCAAAAATCCTAGAGAGACATCTAGGAGGCTTCCATTTATAGGGGAAATTGACCTCAGGTAGTCTCATGAGTTACCAGTGAAGCAGTGGCTGGGGCAGAGGGCAAGCACATAGGCAGTTACTAATTAAGACCAATGATTAATAGGCTTGGATAGTCATGTGAGTGACTCAGGGCCTGGTCAAGCAAGGGATGCACAGAGAGCAAGAGACAGCCAGCTGGAATGGCGTGACCACACACTCTAGCCCCACTCACCCTCCCTGACACTTACGATCTTGGTCCACCCTCTTCTGCCATAGTCAGGTATGTGGGGGTGCACGGAAACCAAATACCACAAATGCACGGCAGACACCAACAGCTGAGGAGGATCAAGTCACTTATTCACAGAAGTCCAGAGCAAGATGACAAGGGCATCTCACTGTCAACCTAGCAATCAGATTCATTCTTCAGTGAAGCCACTGTTGTCGCCCAATCCATGAACAGATTCCCTTTGCTCAGGCTATGGACTACAGGCAAGATATTTAAGAGGGACAGTATGGGAAGATCATGACTGTTAAGCAAAATACAAGCAGTAACAGCACTCCGAGATAACACCAGCCCTGCGTGGGGCTTTTGTCCTGGCCTGCAGCACCATCCTGCCTGTCCACCCTCATTCCCCACAGCCAGGGCCAAATACAGGGCCGAGGCAGTGTAACGACAGACTGCAAGATTAATATAATGGTGACTTTCTCCAGTAGGGGGGGCTCAATTAATCTCCTTAGTAGTCTTAGGTAGGGCTGGGTAAAAGACAGGTGAGGTCCCTTTACAATCCTAACCTCATGCGGAGGCAAACCTGAACTACCGGGGACTTACCTGCCAATCACAGGGCTATGTTATAGTGAGTCCTCTGGGTGCAGATCCTGCGGTCAGGGAAAAAGTGAGTTACTGGCCTGTCTGAGAGTTGGCAACAGTCTTTCGGTGGTCAGCAGCTGAACTTGGATGGTGTTACCTCTGGATGAACATGGTGTAGGCCCTGGGATGTTCAGTTATGGCTCGCAGGACCTGAGTTAGCCTCCTGGTCCACAGCTGAGAGGGCAGGTTTCCATCTCAATTGTTGTTAAGTAATCCATTTATCCTTTCCATTAGCCTGGCAGCAGTGGAGTGGTAAGGCAGGTAGAAATGCCAGCATTTGTCATTTTTATCGGCCCATTCCAGACTTCCTGGCCAGTAAATTCAGTTCCATGGTTGCTACTCATATCCACGGGGTTCCCATATGTTGCATACTTTTTTGCCTTGCTTCATGACTCAGGTGGGCCTTCTATAAGGTCCTCCATCTGTTGTAACTCATTATGTTTATCATTGTTGTTCCATCACAATGTATTGTTGCTCTGCCTGCTTCCCTAATTGGGACCAGAAGCCCAAGGGTACTCTTTGTTATTTTGATGTTGTCACAGGACCCAGCCAAACCCTTCTGGGTTACAGGTCACATCCAATTCATAAGCCTGTGCCTGAGTTAAAATCCCTAAAACCTGTGTCTATAATTGCTTACAGACACAGATTAACTCCCAAAACTTTGTTTCCCATCCTTATTTCCTGACAACTTGGTACTCACAGAGTTTCCTTGGCCTCATAGCTGGCTTACCAGTTGTTGGGCTGCACCCCACAGGCCTGCAAGCCCTGGAGTTGTTCAGCCTCAAGACTGCTGAGGGGTCTTAAAACGTCAGAGGCTGAGGGCCTGGAACAATATCCCATGGCATTCAGCAGGTAACAAACAGGACATGGCAGCATCCTCACTGCTCCTGGGAGAGGGAAGCTACCTTTTATAGGGGGAGTGGACCTCAGGTTGGCTCATTAGTCACCAGGGAAACCAGCAACCAGAGCGGGGGAACAGCATGTAGGCAGTTACTAATTAAGCCCCATAATTAAGAGGATTGGATAGTCCTGTGAGTGAAGCAGGGCCTGGTTAAGCAGTGAACATACAGAGAACAAGAGAACAGCCAACTTGAGTGTCCTGACCATACAGCAATGCACACTAGAGAAGAAGGAGACCCAAATGGGTAAAGAAAAAAAAAATTATATTAAAATATTTCTTGTCTGGTCTTAAAATATGAATTTTATTTCATGATGAGTAAAAGGGTGTGTGATAAAGAAATGCTTTATAAGATGTCTTCCAGATTAGCATTTAGGACTTCCATGATTACCCCCATACAGTCATCACACAAACTGAGCCCTCAGTCTAACAACTTCATTACATGTCCCTGCTTTATTCTAAGACTTAAATTGCAAATCGGCTGGGGTTATTAATCTCTGTATTCTGGCTAAAATATTTTGAGTTCTGAGTTTTGTGCAGTTGAAACAATACCTCACCTTATATAGTTCACCCTGGCAGAAAACACCCTTTGATTTACTTATAGGAAATGAAAATTAATTTTGAAGAGAAGAATTTTTTGAGAAACCATGTAAATTTGTCAAGGAGGGTAGCATCAGTGGGGAACCCTTCAGGGATATCATTAACAATAAATGCTCTCTGTTTCTTACAGCTTCAGGTTTCATAACTACAGGTATTGAAACTCAAATTATTTTACAAATTTCAGTTCTTTATAAATATACTTGTAGATTCTGAATTAAATTGAATTTGCCAGCATCAATTTAACCTCTTCTGAGGATTATTTTACCATGTTCTTGGTAAGGTAAAATAAAACAAATGGTGAGCTCAGAAGCTTTTTAACTGCAAACATAGCTTAAACTTTTAATTAGCTTAGACATGTTTAGTTAAGTCATTGTGATTATTAATTTGAAGACCTAAGTCTACCTAGCCAGCTAATTTTAGTCTAAAATTTTGAACAACCTGAATTGCAACTTTACTTCCAGAAGTGTGTAGAGCGTACAAGATTTAGAAAGTTCTGAATTGTTCAAAAACTCCCAGAGTTCAGTAAAATTCTGTAAGTCTATAAAGTCTAGATATAACTCATTTCAAACAACTCTGGGTCTTATAGTAACAAAAATAGTCCAATTACTGTCAAAGGATGATTAAAAGGACTTCCATACTAGATTCTGAACATACACATCAAAATTGATGCCAATATAAAACAGTATTTTACTTTTGAAACCAATAATTAAGAATAATTTTTCCAGCCCCAAATCATTAATCACAGAAATACAACATCTCACTTAGGCCCCTATTAGCATTTTATAGAGAGAAGGCAATGGGACCCCACTCCAGTACTCTTGTCTGGAGAATCCCTTGGACGGAGGAGCCTAGTGGGCTGCAGTCCATGGGGTCACTAAGAGTCAGACACAACTGAGCGACTTCACTTTCACTTTTTACTTTCATGCATTGGAGAAGAAAATGGCAACCCACTCCAGTGTTCTTGACTGGAGAATCCCAGGGACGGGGGACACTGGTTGGCTGCCGTCTATGGGGTCACACAGAGTCGGACACGACTGAAGCGACTTAGCAGCAGCAGCAGCAGCAGCAGCAGCATCTTATAGAGTTAAAAAAGATGATAACATTTAATTTCTGGATTTCAGCACGGAAAAAACCAGTCATGCAAATAAACAACAAAACACATACAAAAAGATGATAATAATGCTCCAGTAACAAGCGAGAATGCAANCAGCAGCAGCAGCAGCATCTTATAGAGTTAAAAAAGATGATAACATTTAATTTCTGGATTTCAGCACGGAAAAAACCAGTCATGCAAATAAACAACAAAACACATACAAAAAGATGATAATAATGCTCCAGTAACAAGCGAGAATGCAAAAGAAGCCCTCCCTATGCTTTGTTCAAAGTTCTTTTTAAAAAATGAGGAAATGCTTGAATTTTGTATGTTAAGGATCACAACAAAAAGAATACTGAAAAACAGAATTGTAGGACTCTTTTCCCACAGGGGACCCCATTGTAAGCCTGTTACCTTGGACAAGGCACTGGCCAGTCTGATCTGGTAAGGGAAGCCAGGGATGCTGGACGTTGAACATCTTATCACTCTCCGCAGTGAGAAAGAAGAGTTTAGGGGAAATAAGAACTTTGCAAAAGGCAATAGAAGGAAAGGTTCTGATCAAGGAAGGATGTATTTTTTACTTTTTAAAAGGACTACGGTGGAGAAGGCGATGGCACCCCACTCCAGTACTCTTGCCTGGAAAATCCCATGGATGGAGGAGCCTGGTAGGGTGCAGTCCATGGGGTCACTAAGAGTCAGGCACGACTGAGCAACTTCACTTTCATGCATTGGAGAAGGAAATGGCAACCCACTCCAGTGTTTTTGCCTGGAGAATCCCAAGGACAGGGGAGCCTGGTGGGCTGCCGTCTATGAGGTCGTACAGAGTTGGACACTACTGAAGCAACTTAGCAGCAGCAGCAGCAGCAGGCAGGACTACGGAGTTAAAAGAATTAGGAGTGTGAATGAATGTGAATTACCTTTGAGGACTTCTATTTCAGTATATGTCTGGACAAGGAAATTTTATTTATAAAGATCAACAATAAAACTAAATATATCTTTAAACTATGCTTTCAAATACAGGGGCAAACAGAACCCTATGTATTAAAGAATGTACTACAGAGTCAAACCCCAATTATATCCTTTTTAAAGCCACTAGGAATCTCAGAAGGATAGCAGCAAACACAACAGCAACAGTTTGCACTGGTACAATACTTAACAATGAACAAGAACGCTTTTACATACGTTGCCTCAGTTGATCACTGTCAGCAAACCTGTGTGTGGACAAGCTTAGTTGGCATTTCCATTTTATGGAAAAGGACACGGAGGCATTGAAGAAATTCCCAGTTGCTTTCAAAAAGATACTTGTCACTCTTGATTAAAAAATGTTTGACCAGATTAAAAAAAACCACATTCATGCAGATGGAAAAATCTGCCAACAGTAGTACACTAAAAGTTACATTTTAATTCTAGGGTTCTTCTTTTGTTTCATAATAGGGCTTTACGTCTGTTGTTTTTGTTTTTATAAGGCTTAGAGAGTTTAACAGACTGGACCTTTTATAGCACAGAATAATCTCTAAAGGTCTTGCTCAAAATTCAAAACACTCTGCACTACCAACAAGGTTTCCACAAAGGAATGCAGTCATCTTCTCTGGTCTGCTCTTTCCATGATAACTTTCTAAACTGCATCAACTGCCGACATGGTGATAGAACCATGGGTAAGGGAAGGTGGTTGGGACGGACAAGCGTAACAGTCCTCTGGATTGATCTTGCATGCATGCCCAGTTGCTCAGTCGTGTCTGACTCTTGGAGACCCCATGGACTCTAGCTGGCCAGGCTCCTTTGTCCATGGGGTTTTCCAGGCAAGGATACTGGAGTGGGCTGCCATTTCTTCCTCCAGGGGATCTTCCCAACCTAGGGATCAAACCCACGTCTCCTGCACTGGTGGGCGTGTTCTTTACCACTGAGCCGCCTGGGAAGCCCTTCTGGATTGATCACAAGGTACTAACTTTCCCTGTTTTTAGATGACACACTAAGTTCATCACCAGATGGGCAGATGAGTGGAATTTGACGCTTTGAATCTAGTGCTGGAGATTACTCAGAGGAGTAAAGCCTCTATTATGTCTGCTGACTGATGATGGAATATTTAAAATTCCTCTGAGATAGAAAGGACTTAGCAAGGTTTAGTTCAAAACACTTCTTACTGACTTTTTCACTCAGTGGACAGTGTTTATTGAATACCTGCAAGGAACTGAAGTTTTGATACTAAGTCTTAAAGTTTTCTTTATAATTAAGAATCTTTTGATGACATACTTTGGCCTTACAGTGTTTGACATTGGAGCATATGAACTGGCCTGTACTTTGTTTCCTCCTGGGCTAAATGACACTGTTTTATAAAGGAGAAGAGAACATCTTAATCTCAGACTTTATAAAGATGAGTGCCTGACTGGCGCTGTATGAACTTTAAGTATACTGTGTCCTGGAATAAGCATGTAGTACTATTTCAGGTCCTCTCTACTGATAATTTAATGCTGCCTCTAAATTTAATGCCTATTGCCTTTTCACCAGAAAGCAGTTTTTACTGATGATAATGATGATGGTCATTAGGGCCTTGGAGACTTTTAAAAGGATCTAAGGATGAATGAATAAATAAAAACCGTGATGACTCATTCTACACCCTGTGCCATTAGTATAACGCATAGCTCAGCACAGTTCCTCTCCCCCACTGTACTCTTTAAATATATGTTAAATTTCTTGTTCAAACAGAATGAGTATAATTTATTCAAAAAATATCATGATGTTGTGGGTTGTCCAATCAAGTAGGCATGCTGCAGAAAGGAAATACATTTAACCAGGTGATTTTTTTTTCTTCTAAAACTAATCCTTATAGAACAAGCCATCATATTCTGTTTGGCTCTGTGTTTGATCTTTCCTTCCTGATGAGAGGAGCTTGTTCTTTGCTGTGTTTTCATTGCTTTCTTTGTCTTATGTTTTAAATATATTAAAGAACGTCAAGTTGAATTTCCTTTTAATATCTCTTCAGGTTACATAGGGGAAAATAGGATACTGGGACTTTAGAGTACCATCTTTTACATTATTAAATTAATCCAGATTAATGTTTGATATCATATTCATAAAATGTGCATGTATAGACCCTGCCCTTAAATGCTAACATACAGGTGCNTCTTCAGGTTACATAGGGGAAAATAGGATACTGGGACTTTAGAGTACCATCTTTTACATTATTAAATTAATCCAGATTAATGTTTGATATCATATTCATAAAATGTGCATGTATAGACCCTGCCCTTAAATGCTAACATACAGGTGCAAAGAGATATGCCCAGAAGTATTTTTATGAAGGCATATGTAGTAAGTATTTCTCCAAAACTAGAGTTGTCCCAAGGTGGCTTGTGATGGCCATTATGGTGCATTTTATCTCACAAAGGATTAAACTAAAGAAATCTCAAGGCTGCAAAAAAGATTTAGTTATGCTCATTAGGCACTGAATTTATTACTATAGTCTCTGTTTTTCCCTTTATGAGCCAATTTCAAAGCTATTGTAGGCTTTCTAATGACATGTGGAAGCAGCCACTTCTTTAATTTCTGTACACCTATTTCCCCTTCTTGTAGCATACCCTGGAGTACTGAAAAGGAAATGGACTCAGAATGCAGATAATGAGGATTCTATACCTTACCATCCCCTAAGGAACCAAGTGACCACTCTTGGCATGGTGATCAGAACCACTTGTGACTTGCTCTCTTCCCCATATTATAGCGAAATATTAATACCACAGGATTGTTGTGATGTAATTGTTTTTACTCTGTTTAGTCTGCAAAAAAAAAAATCAACAACAAACTGAAGAAAAGATGTTAGTTAGATATTAGAAACTTTCTTGATTTAGACAGATTCTATACATTAAAATCTGTACTTAAGCAAAGGATAAATGAGCAGGGAATTATTCACCTTACTTAAGAAATACCTGATATAAGAAATAATGTATTTTAAAAGCTAACTTCCATAAAATGTTTAAAACACAATTTTATTTGCAAATAATGAATTCAAATTCACCTACTCCAAGGCCTGAGGTCCAACTGCATTTGAAAACCCACTGAGGTGCTTTGCACACAATTTAAGCTAATACAATAAAGGAATAGTATATCAAATTTGGATTGACCACTCTGAATCAAATTCAGTCAGTCTTATTTATATGAGGCTGGTCCAAAGAAAACCAAAACTTCAATGGGTCTGGAAGAGGGAGCACTTCCATGGGCCTGGGAAGAGTGAGAACTTCCCACTGCAATCCAAATTGGAAGTTAACCAGTTGGCCGGATACTAGTTCTGAATCTTGACCATGACCCAATGAGAATAAAGTACCCTTTGGTTCAGACCTCCTGTTTGAGGTAGCCAGCCACATGGTGAAATATGCCAAGTGCACATTGGTAGCTTCTGTCTCTTAGATGGATAAATCAAAGCCATATTAGTAAAATACCTTTGGAACACAAATAGTGGGGCTCCCTTTTGAGTCAGACTTGGTTTTAGGAATGAGACTTTGGCTTGCATTTTGTATGTATCACAGAGTCAGACTCACATTCAGTTCAGTTCAGTTCAGTTCAGTCGCTCAGTCATGTCTGACTCTTTGCAACCCCATGCATCATAGCATGCCAGGCCTCCCTGTCCATCACCAACCCCCAGAGTTCACTCTAACTCATGTCCATTGAGTCGGTGATGCCATCCAGCCATCTCATCCTCTGTTGTCCCCTTCTCCCCCTGCNCATCATCTTTCAGGATTTGAAATAGCTCAACTGGAATTCCATCACCTCCACTAGCTTTGTTCATAGTGATGCTTTCTAAGGCCCACTTGACTTCACATTCCAGGATGTCTGGCTCTAGGGGAGTGATCACACCATCGTGATTATCTGGGTCGTGAAGCTCTTTTTTGTATAGTTCTTCCGTGTATTCTTGCCACCTCTTCTTAATATCTTCTGCTTCTGTTTGGGTTAGTCTAAATCCCATGCATGCATGTATGCTAAGTTGCTTCAGTTGTGTCCAATTCTGTGTGACCCAATGGACTGTAGCCCATTAGACTCCTCTTTCTGTGGGATTATCCAGGCAAGAATACTGGAGTGGGTTGCCATGCCTTCCTCAAGGGATCTTCACAACTCAGGCATCAAACCTGTGTCTCTTACATCTCCTGCACTGGCAGGCAGTTTCTTTATGTCAAGTGCCACCTGGGAAGCTCCTAAATCCCATAGGTCATCCCTAAAGCATAGTATTTATGGTATTGTGTACACAAACCTATTCACTAATATGTACATATAAATGTTTAAAGTGTATGGTTTGGAATATAACAAAGAAGGTTATATAGAAGAAAAATATCTTTAAACACTACAACCATTTATAGGACAGTGAAAGGTTAACACAAAAGGCATAAGAGAGCTGAGATCAATAGAGGAAAGAGTGGATTCACGTTTCCCGTCTTACATTTACCCTCACTAACTAGACTGGCAGTCCAGGAGTCTCCCATGCTACTTATGTTCCTCATGTTACTTATCTCTCTTTCTCTCTCAAATTCTCTTTCTGACAAGCATACATGATGTGATTCCAGAGTCTGTACTTTCATCTTTCTAATAGTTCTTTTACCTACTTGCAGTAAATGGGCATTGATGCTGTCTTTTTTTGGCATTAATGCTGTCTTATTCTAAGACACAGTGGTGTAGGTTGGTTGTCTTCAGAGAGTCTTCTCCTTGCTTGTACAAACACAGTCATCAGACCTTCTAGAGTTCTGTTTAAATCAGGTGAGGAAATTGGGGGCAGCATCCACCTTAAAGCAATGAAGAAAGATGAACTAGAAGCAGAATTGGAAATCATAGCTTTGCATTCAATTTGAAGACCACCAGATATTTTCTTCAAAGCAAAATGCTTCCCTCTAGATGGCTCATCTGCCACCACAATGACGTGCCACTCGGCAGCAGCATCTCTGGGAAGATGGGGAAACACCACTACCACCAGGGTGCCACCTGTGTCGTGTCCCTGGCATTGCAATGACACTCATGTGCTTCCTAGAAATTAAAAAAAAAAAAAAAAAAAGCAGGAGGTTGACATCAGAATAGATCTGCTATAATTTGGAAACCATATTAGGTTCACATATACACACTTGAGCAAGAATTTAGTAAATTAAATAGTCATGTAATAAATGGAAACAGGTTGAAATACAGATGACATATAAAATACTTTTGTTTACTAGCTCTTAATTAATAATTTTTTTCCATGATTACGATACAAACTAGGAGACCTATTATATATGTTTGCATTTTGAATTTTTATTTTAATGTCTTTGGTGGAATCAAGAGAGAGAAAAGATTAAAAATCATATTATATTCAAACACATATGTGGGCCTGTATACATTCAGCTCAAGTTATAATGTTAGTCCCTGCATGTCATACAACTATAAACACAAAACTATTGAAGCATATTTACCTGTACAGATAACACTCAGCATTAACTCCTTAAGGGAACAGTACATCATTTGTGGTACCTTTGTTTATGGTGTCATGCTTTTCATTTATTGGTCACCATTCAGGATAGTTACAATTAAGTCTTAGAAACAGTTTATTCTTTGCATTCCTTTGTGTTTGAAAAAGACATTTTTGAGGAAAAAGAATATTTTCATATTGAAAAATACAAATTGTGTTGTTGTGAGAAAAGTAGGCTCATAACTAATACGATAGATCCTTAGGTTTGTTTTGTTCATTTGCAATGGATTTGTGCAAATCTAGATTGGGAGTATATGAAAAAGAAAATTGGTACAGAAACCAAGATTACAACAACTTGATGCTTTAAACATCTCAGCACATCCAAAAATAAATGTGCCACCCTCTCTACCAAATACGTTTGCCTCATCTTGGGAAATGGCATTTATCCGTTCTGTGGCCCAAAGCTGGAGAGCAGAGTCCTGTCCTTGTCTTTTCTGTCTTCTGTAGCTTCTCCCTACTTCATTCGAAGCAGTCACAAGTCTTGTCATTTTTAACTCCTTAAATCACTGAAAATATGCCTATTTATTTCTGTGCCCTTACTTTGATTTTAATTTAGACCACTGTCATTTACATGTTGCTTAGATTTCTGAGACCTAACTGGTCTCACCAATTCCAATCTTCTTCAATCCATCTGTTATACTTCAGCCAGAGTAATCTTTTTCTGAGATACACTGGTTTTTAAAAAGCCCTTTTATGCTAAATATCATCAACTCCTTAGCATGTTTTCTGAGGCCTTTCAGGTCTGGCCCCTATGTACTTCAAACAACTGTCTTCCCTACTCCGACTTATAGCTTGAGCCACGTAGAATTTACAGGAGGTGATCTTCTTTCTGTTAACTTCAGTTTTGGAATTCTCTGCTCTTCTGATACATAAGGCTCTATTCCAACTTTCTCTAGTTTCATCATGTCAGTATTCTTGAATGTTAGACCTATGTTTCACTGGGAAAAGTCTTCCCTGACCTACTCACAGCCTCTTAAACACACTGTGCAAGCCCCAATCATGTCTATTCAGCATTCAAAAAATATCAGTCAGGTGTCTGCTGTGTACCAGGTACTGGTTTAGGTGGTTAGGACATGTTACTGAACAGAAGTGGGTAAAAACCTTTGCCTCCATGGAGCTTGAGGTTATTGTATTATCATGCTTGTCACAATGTCCAACTAGTAAACATCTGTTAAGAGAAACAAATAGACTGAGGAAACACAAAGCAAAGAAATGCCAATATATTTATCTTAGGTTATTATAATTATTTTGAAGCAGGAAAAACTTTTAGAAGTAACAGAAGGCAAACCTTTGATATTTGGGGGAAAATTTGCTAAATAGGCATATGAACATGTCTTCAAAATTATATTTTAATCCTTTCTCCTCCTAAATTTGGTTTCAATCATTGAATCCTTCTATAACCTCTGTTAATTTCTAGGCCAATCTGCTCATTTTCTGACCAATAGAGTCTGTAATGGAAAAATCGGTATTAAAGACAAAAACGCTAGATGGTTTTCTGAAACAGAAAAGATAAGGTGTTTGAACAATAATATTAAATATATACTTTCCATGGGCCTGAGATTACTTGGAAAAAGATGTTTCCTTGCAAACCTAAAAGAGCCACACTATTCTTAAACTGTCAGAATGAGAAATAAAAATTTAGAAAACAAGGAAAGGGTTTTTGGTGTACTGAGGTCTCATTGATTTTTTTTTTCCCTAGGTGAAAAGGAAAACCACAGCAATATTTTTCTTTTGATAAGAATATATCAGATATACTTCAAAAACCTCAACCTATTACTTTTGAGATGATCTTAGGGGATTCTAGTGGCTCAGTGGATAGGAATCTATCTGCCAATTCAGGAAACATGAGTTCGATCTCCGATCTGGGAAGATCCCACATGCTGTGGACCAACTAGGCCTGTGGACCACAGCTGCTGAGCTCTGCGCTCTATAGCTTTGGAGCTGCAACTACTGAGCCCATTTGCCCTAGAATCTGTGCTTCTGCAGCAAGAAAAGCCTCTGTAATGAGAATCCTGCGCACCACAGCTAGAGAGGAGACCCTAATTGCCGCAACTAGAAAAAAGCCCTGCGGTCATTAAGATCCAGCACAGCCAAAAACAAATAAGTAAATAAAGATTGTTTTTTTAAGAGATGATTTTAGGCAGAAAAAAATTTAAGGTGACATATAGTTGAGGTGCTAACACTCAGTATTTAGGTCCCATAACTCCTTTGAAAAACAACTAAGATTAATATGTGATTTTAAAAACGGTCACTGCTTTCTAAACATATGCATCTTTATTTAAACAGGTTTATATTTTCTGTCTCCAAAGTGCGTTATACTTAAAATACTGTGCCATTCTCTTTCAAAGCACTGTTGGTTGTTTCGTTTTTGTAGAGATCACAAGCCCACTTGATATTAGTGACTTATACTTTCCTTTGCTTTGTGAGTGTGGGTAATAGCCTTTTTGTATACCAATTTGCTTACACTGCAGTCTATGCTGGTAATATTGTACATTGCCTGACCTCTGAATGGAAAAATAATAACAAGTTAAAACAGTCATTTTACCTGAAGTCGATAAGGCCATAACACTCACCCTGCTTTCAATTCACATGCTCAATTTTCATCCACTCACTCTCGACTTTGAGAGGAAGGAATAATGACAGGTTACAGGCACTTTATTTCAAAATTCACTCACAAAGTTATTGACAAGCATTTTTCACAGAAACAGCTCTTCTCTCTGACCCTCGTGAGCTGTTTACATGAAAAATGCTCTTCCTTGTAGATTAATGAGAGTGGAACCTAATTCCATACCAAACATGTAGCAATTGCTTTAGCATCGCTGTTTTTGATATGGGAACAAAAATAGGGATAATTTGCCTCAAATTGCAGTCACTTCAGTCATAATAAAATCTCAGAGAGTACTGTTTGCTTTCAACTTTCATTAGGTAAGCTGGGGCTGTTATTAAGGTACCAACACATAAATGTTATATTAGCACTTAACAGAAGCATAGCATTCTCCTCTCGGAGATAAATTCTACCCTTGTCAATATAATTCCTCACTGAGTGCAGTAAAAGAGTTTGGAAAGATGAAATAGTGAAGCTTTGCACTAGAGGAAAAGAAATACCTTGTTCACCCAAGCTTAAAGGCCATTCTGCTGGCCCAAGGTGCTAGGGTACTGTTTAGAAAATAAGTCTCAGAGAAACTCTCCTAGGTCAAGCCAAACATTGAGACAAACTTTCAGACGTGCTCTCTTTGTCCCAGGTTGTTAAATCAGTTACTTTAAATTTCTGAATGCCTTCAACTGGCACTTCAACTCTGAAGAAATATAAGAATTTAAGACCAAGATGGATTTTATTTCCAGAGAGCAAATGATAATCGTTTTGTATAAGCCACTGTACACACAAAACCCACTTATTTCTTTTCCTTTTGAGTATAGTAAGTTCTTTTAAAATGTAACGTATTGTGTATGTCATAGTGGTGGAGCGGTTAAAATTAAATCTGCCTTTATCCTTACTCTTCAGTTCAGTTCAGTTCAGTTCAGTCACTCAGTTGTGTCCAACTCTTTGCAACTCCATGGACTGCAACATGCCAGGCCTCCCTGTCCATCACCAACTCCCGGAACTACCCAAACTCATGTCCATTGAGTCAGTGATGCCATCCAGCCATCTCATCCTCTGTCGTCCCCTTCTCCTCCTGCCCTCAATCTTTCCCAATATCAGGATCTTTTCAAATGAGTCAGCTCTTTGCATCAGGTGGCCAAAGTATTGGAGTTTCAGCTTCAGCATCAGTCCTACCAATGAACACCCAGGACTGATCTCCTTTAAGATGGACTGGTTCGATCTCTAAGGGACTCTCAAGAGTCTTCTCCAACACCACAGTTCAAAAGCATCAATTCTTTGGTGCTCAGCTTTCTTTACAGTCCAACTCTTACATCCATACATGACTACTGGAAAAACCATAGCCTTGACTAGACGGACCTTTGTTGGCAAAGTAATGTCTCTGCTCTTTAACACGCTGTCTAGGTTGGTCATAACTTTCCTTCAAGGAGCAGCGTCTTTTAATTTCATGGCTGTAGTCACCATCTGCAGTGATTTTGGAGCCCCCCCAAATAAAGTCTGTTACTGTTTCCANGAAAAAAAAAAAAAGAAAAACACCAACCTAGTGTTTGATATTCAACAGGGATATAAACATGAACAACTGCTGAAACAAACCTTTTGAAATAATTTCATCCCACCTGAAAATCAAATGACAAGAAAAGAGTAATAACTACAAAGTTCTTAAAAGCAGCCTGATGACCAGGACTGAACGGATGCTTATGAAAACATAGTTATGCTGACTGGCCTTGTATGAGGAAGAGACAACTGCATGATACTCAACGAATTGGAGTATAGCACTCTCATGTGTGATATTTCCAAACAGAGAGGGCAGAGAAATGCTCTAAATTACTACTAAAGCAGAAACTAGAGCAATCTGGATTCCACTGTAGGTGACTATGACATTAGGTGACAGAGCAACCTGGTATGTATTAGTAATAGTAATAGTCGTAGGGATAGTAATAGCTACAGGGCGTGGAGTTATTGATCTTCAGTAGAAACATTCAGTCTGATTGCCACATAGGAAGGCAGAATTGTAAATAGTAATAAACCCTTCAGGTGGTAGCTACTACCAAGTACATGACAATTTTTACATGAAGATTTCTGAATACAGAAAGTATTAAAAAATAATAGAATTATTAAACTGTAGGACTAGACAAAGACATAGTGATCATCACTTTAATCTTCTCATTTTGTAAAAGGGAAACAGAACTGCAGAAAAATCTGCCTTGCTCACCAGTCAGAAGCCACATTTCTCGTTGCATGGCCTAGCCATAAGGTCTACTCACAGTGCATTTTAGATGCATCAGTTTTAAAAACAGAGGTGGAAACTCTTAAACTAGAAGAAAGCCGATACAATTCCTTTATATTGTCAAGGAAAATCTGAGGAGGGGTCAATGTACAAGGTATGAAATCTGTATACTCAATTAAAACCTTCAAGGACTCATGGAATGCATGGCCCTGATGATAGCTTTGAAATTAGAATCCAGTTCTATCATTTTTAGTCTACTACAGAGGCTTATTTTGATCTTGAAGGACCCTCACAGGTCATCTCATTCAACTCTTTCATTTCAAGGGGTAGGCTCTCAACTCACCTCCACAAGAGTAATTCTTTCTCCTCTTTTTTTTAAAAAAGACTTCACTGATACTCCATGGAAGGATGCATTTTTTTAGGCTGCAAGTTCTTCTCTAGATTTCTACCACTGTCCCTACCAGTTGAGCTGTGCATTTTCAAATGATCAGCTGTTTTTATTCCAAACTTAAATATGTTAATTGTAACTGTTATTGAGTTTTTGCACTTTCTTGTGTGTTACATATTCTTACGGAATATGAGTGTGAAACAAAGCAGAGCTATTTCTACAAAAATTAAGCTGAATATTTTGGATAGGCTTTACAAAAATGAGCTATTATTAATAACACTGTAAGTGCTGCTGAGACTATGGAACTCATTTTCACTGTTGGTGGGAATGTAAAATAGTGAAGATGCTGTGGAGAACTGTGTGAAGGTTCCACAAAAAGTTAAAAAGAGAAATACCATTGATCCAGAAATCCTACTTTTAAGTGTTAATCTGAAAGAACTGAAATCAGAATTTCAAAGACAAATGGCATTTTCATTGTCATTGCACTATTTTCACAGTAGCCAAGAGGTAAGAAAAAGAAGGCTGAGTGCCAAAGATTTGATGCCTTCGAATTGTGGTGCTGGAGGAGACTCTTGAGAGTCCTCTGCAGAGCAAGAGGATCAAACTAGTCAACCTTAAAGGAAATCAACCCTGAATATTCACTGGAAGGACTGTTGCTGAAGCTGAAGCTTCAATACTTTGGCCACCTGATGTGAAGAGCAAACTCACTAGAAAAGACCCTGATGCTGGGAAAGACTGAAGGCATAAGGAAAGGAGAGCCAGAGAGGATGAGATAATTAGATAGCATCATCAACTCAATGGACATGAATCTGAACCAGATTTGGGAGATAGTGAAGGACAGGGAAGCTTGGCATGCTGCAGTCCATGGGGTTGCAAAGAGTTGGACACGACTTAGCGACTGAACAACAATAAGTGGCAAGAACAATCTTAGTATACATCAAGGGATTAATGGATAAAAAAAAACATGGTACATACATACAATACAATATTATTAAGTTACAGGAAAGAAAATGCTACAATATGGAAAAATCTTGGGGATATCAGTTCAGTTCAGTTCAGTCGCTCAGTCGTGTCTGACTCTTTACAACCCCATGAACTGCAGCACGCCAGGCCTCCCTGTCCATCACCAACTCTGGAAGTCCACCCAAACCCATGTCCATTGAGTCGGTGATACCATCCAACCAGCTTATCCTCTGTTGTCCCCTTCTTCCCCTGCCCTTAATCTTTCCCAGCATCAGAGTCTTTTCAAATGAGTCAGCTCTTTGCATCAGGTGGCCAAAGTATTGGAGCTTCAGTTTCAGCATCAGTCCTTCCAGTGAATATTCAGGACTGATTTCCTTGAGGATGGACTAGTTTGATGTCCTTGCAGTCCAGGGGATTCTCAACAGTCTATCATGAGAAGGAAATAAGCCATTAGCAGAAGGACAAAAATGGCATGATTTCACTTAAATGAGGTATCTAAAGTAGTCAAAGCAAAGGAAGCAGAGAGTAGAATGGTGGCTGCCAGAGGCTGGAGAAGTTGCTGTTCAATGGGTATAAAGTTTTAGTCATGCAAACCGAAAAAGATGCTAAACATCTAATACAGTGTTGTATTACATATGACAAGCATCTTATAATGAGGTGTGGAAGGCACAAGAAATCTGAACTAAGATTTGGGTTCAAAGCCTGACTCTGTAATATTTGCCTCATTAAGTTGCCTAGAAGATTAAACAGCAGGCTACCTGACTCATGGGAGGTGCTCAATAAATATCAGTTTCATCAAATATATCATTGCATTGATTTACCATGACAACTGACAATTAGGTACTGGTGTCCTTATTTTATAATTACACAGCTGATAATTTAAAAAGCCTGCATATGAACGCAGGTCTGTCTAAAAGCTTGAGCCTTTCCACTATAAGACATTGTTTAATCATGGTGTAATTTTTAGTGGGATTCCAGTCTGAATGATTTAGCCATGTTAAGATGTAAATGCACTGCCAATAGCTGAATGCATTGACATTAGCTGCTGAAAATGAACTGGACAGAATTGCCTAGTGGTGTCTGTTTATAAGTTTGGGAATAGCTGTCAGATGCAATGATTTAAATTTTATTAGTGTTAAGTGTTTGTGCTGCTGTTTTGGGGGGAGATAGTCAATAATTACTTATGTTCTATTGCTCCTTGGGTCTGCTTTATTATTATTATTGATTTGTTACATTTAATGATTTAAAAAGTAGTCATGCAAAGTAATTTAATTAGAAATTTAAAATAAAGGAGTGTCAAGGGCACAATTCTACTTTTCATCAGTTAGAATTCATGATTTCTGTCCACTCTGATTTTAGAACATTGCTCTGGGATTTGAAAAAGCACTAAAAGCATTGTGTCAATAACAAAGTACTATTGTTATTAGTGTTGTTATTGCTTTGCTTTTCCAACTTGAAGATCATCATGGCTGGAGATGATGGAAACAGAATAGAAAGTGAAATGATGATAGCCTTTGCTTTCAACTTTTAACTTTGTAGTATGTTTCCCAAGCAGTGAGATGATCAATTCTTTGTTTTTTCACTATAAAAGTTGCATTTAAATGATTTGTCATGATTGAATTTTTAGCATTGTCATCAGCTTCAGGTCACTATATTTTAGCTTTTCTGTCACTACTCTTATGTTTGCATCACAGAGGTAACTGTCTTGGTGTCCTTTTATTTTTCTCATATTCCTTTAGACTTTAGAGTCCATGCCAATGATTTAAGATTCAGAAAACCCCAAATCTAGAGTTATCTTCTAAACTTGGAATCTTCTTTCCTTGTTTTGACTTCTCCATTGCATTTATTTGGCATTGATTATAATTTACAGTATATTATGTTTGTAAATTTCTTGAAGGTAACTTTAATATTTTTTCTCAAAAATAGCTTGATCAACATTTTTGATGAGTTTCAAGATGGATTATCAATCACTTCTGAATGAAGCAAATGACAAGCAAAAACATAAATTCAATATAACAGGCCATACTTCACTGTGTGTCAAAGGCATTTTATGTCAAGCTGATCCATACTGTGAGATGTATCCCTCCATCATAAAACCAGCTAAGCCCTCCCTGGAGACAATCCTTTTCTTTTCCTGTGCTTCTCTAATGGCAAGCCTTGCTTTAAGTAGCATCCCCAGAAAGGAGAATAAATTACTATGTTACTTAACTAGTGATTCAAATAGCCACCAGTTTTGAAGGCCTTCTCTGCTGCAGGGATTGTACTTATCATTTGGAAATTCTGTGAACATCTTCATTCCATAAATGATACAATTAAAGATTAGCATGGTTAAATAACTTGCTCAGGAAAGAGGCAGAACAAGGGTATAGATCAAAGTCCATTTCAAGCCAAACTCTGTACTTTTCCACTATTTGAAGACCCTCCTTAACACTCACTCTTCC